>JAESVK010000695.1:1758413-1788409 GCA_017140935.1 Hamamelis virginiana | reverse complement strand
AGCCCAACTCATTTAGATCATCATTTCATTAAGTTGAGTTAAATCAAGAAAATATATACAATTAATTAAATTGAGTTGATTTTAGTTTCACCTCATTCCTTAAATTAGATCCAACTCATGGAATTTATTTATTTGACCAATTAATGAGATATTCAAACCATCTGTTCCATTTCGTCTCAATTAAAAAATCGTGATGATAATTTTGAACGTTGTACTCCACTTCTCTAGTCCTTCGAGGCGTAAACACTAAAAATTGTTCTACTCTATGAAGTTCATGTTACGAAATTGACCGTTCGTCTCTCTCTCTCTCTCTACCACGTGGTGGGTCACCTTAAAAAATGTTTCAAACAATGAATGGTCAAATTAGGTGGCCGACTATAAATCGTACATGATTCACATGCGACTCATCAAATGATGGGTCTAATTAAATTTTTGACTCTAAGAAAAAACATATATATATATATAGGGTCAAGTTCCCCTTACACCCTATTTTGATACCAATATTTGCATCTCATTTTCAAAATAATATGTATGATAAATATTTTGACGAACTGACCGTTGGATTCAATACATTTCTTATGCGTATCATATATACCAAAAATCATAGTGATCCAACGGTTAGGTTTTAAGAAATGTCACTATAAAAAAATTGTTATGTTTTTAATTAATAAAAAAATAATAGTTCTTCAAAATGATATTTTTTAAAAACTAACCGGTGGATCACTCCGATTTTTTTCATACATGACAAACATAAGATAAGTATCTAATCTAACGGTCGGTTTCTTGAAATTTTCTATTTACAAAGGTATTTGCCTGTCCCATATATATATATATATATATATGTATATATACACACACTAGAGATGGAGGCGCGCAAATGAAAGTTAGGCAAATGCAGCTTTTTTCTTTTCTTTTTGTCCTTCATTCTCATTTGAAGTTTATATAGATTATGATATTATAATGATAGACACTTCCCAATCTACCTAACTAGTACAATTCCAAAATGGACTTAATTAACATCTTTCCAAGTAGTCAATCTTCATTTCAAATACTACTCTAGATGTGCCAAATAGATGTACACTTATTTGGATGCCAACCTACATCAAGGACAAATTTTTTTTTTAATTAGTACAATTAATTAAGAGGGCAGTGCTATTTTACCCGGTCACTTACTTATTTCCATCCAGTTTAGTTGTCATATGATGTGGGGTTTACATTAATAAATGTATTTTTATTTTTTTAATACCATAAATACGATTGGTCCACATGGATATATATATATATATATATATATATATATATATATATATATATATATATATATATATATATATATATATCCATCTTCTTTGACATAATCATTTTAAATTAAAGTTAAAATCATAGCAAAATTGGTATCATAGATTAAATTTTTAAAATTCGCGAAATTAATGTCTATATTTTTAATTCTTACTCACATAGTATGATGAATATTAATTGGCCTCTTCTTAAATTTTTCTCATTTATAGAAATGCATTTGTTCACAAAGTATATATATGCGAAATATAACAAAACAATTCAAGTCCTATGGGATGACTAAACCTATCTTAACAGCACCCAAAAATAAATCTTTTTATAAGTTTTAACCATTACTATGAGCATATATTCTTAATTTAAGAATAAACAAACATTATATTCTCATTTATTATGTTCATTTTGATATAAACATTTTCTAGTTAAATTCAAAGTCGATATATGATTTTATGTTTTAAAAACAATTGCTTAACTTCTTATCAGATCTAGACAAGAGCAAATGAAAGGAAATTGCCGGAAAAGTTTAAAATTTATTAAGGTTAATTAATAATAATTTGGGATATATAGATTCTAATTGCATATTTTTAGTTTAATTTTGACATTGAACCTCTAGAAGCAATTGTTTAGTTTGTATATTAATTTCCTCTATCTTGCAGGTGTATTTATATATAAATGAAGATTAATCCGCTATATTAAAAGATTTTAGCAATTGTACCAACCAATGAGACAACGACATTTTTATAATTTAGTTTGTATATTTGGCCCATTATATATATATATATATTCCATCACATCAATATATCACCCATCTATGATGATAGGGACCTATATATATACTTACATTAATTGCGCCATTTGATCCTGAGTTAATTAAGAACAAAAACTTAAGAATAACACATGATAATAGTTCTCATTTGCCTTTAATATTCTTCCAAATATATTCGATGCATCAAAATGTACGGCTCATAATATTTGAATCAACCCTTCACCCAATGAAAGCTAAAGTTTAACTAATTGAACTTGAAGCATTGATAGGGATTAGGGTACAAATCCTCTTATTCTAGATCGAGCTACTTAATTAATTACATCGCGTATCCTCGCCGGACATCTTAAAGTACGTACTAATTAAAGTATATATATTTGATCTAGTGACCAAACCCTAGAAAGAAGTACAATAAGAAATTATAAAAAAAGAAAAATATAAATATAAAGGTTTAATTATTACATAATTAAACTTCGAATTATCGCTGCCTCGGCGCTATCAGCATCTATAGTAGCCAATAGCTGGGACAGTCGTTCGCTTAGGTCATCGACCTCTCTATGCAAGCTTCTAATGTAGTTGCAGGTCTCCTGCAGGACCTTAGAAGCTGATGCCTGCACAAGAAAGTTAAAATCTCAATTAGGAACAACTAACAAGCTAGTCACATGCATTTTTCCAAAAACTCTATTTTGCATTATTGAGGATATTTTTTTTAAAAAAAAAATTAAATATTTTTTTTTATAGCGAATTTTTCGAATCTTCAGCTGAACTAATCTTCAGACACAAGTAAGATTGCTGTCTATTCTGCATTATTTAATGCTTTGGAAATTTGAGATCTTCCACTTTTTAAGATCTAATTATGCACCAACATGAACTGTTCTACTCCTATTTTTTATTACATTGGAGGGATGCAACCCCTACACCATCACCATATGGGGCTAGCCCAGTGGCTTTACTGTTCTACTCCTTGAGATTCATTATTGTGGAAATTTCAATCTCTTTAATGGCTATATATATAGGAACAAAATGAGGTCATGGGTCATGACTAAACTTCTGCACAGAAGAAAATTTAGACCACACATGTGCTCAAATCCTCCATGGTCCAACCACAGGACTGCAGAGGATAGGTCAATGAGGGCCTGCACATCTGTAATATGTTCTTTATTGTCCAGGTAAAAAAAATATATACATGCAAAATACCCAAATGGGTCCTATAAAATTAATTACCATACTATATACACTTGCCAAGTGGGTACATGTGCCATGCTAGCTAGCATGGTTTTGACTTCCAACTTGCAGTTAGCCTGTAGAGGATTTCAATTCAACATGTACATACATATATGCATATATATATATATATGATTTTGTTAGCATGAAATTATTAGATAATTTTGGAATACATATTTTGGAAAACTACCTTGTCAGAGCGCCTGTTGCGAATCTCAGGAAGAAGTTGCTGCAACTTGGAGACGAGTTCAATGATCTGGTCATCTGATATCCTCGAACTCCCACCTGACTGCCTTGACCTTCTGCTAGACATCTCTCTAATGTGGTTCAAAAAATGAGTCTTGAGGGGATTTAATATAAGAGAGAGAAAAGAAGGGGCAAGTTGGAGCTAGGAAGCTTCTCTCTGTGAACAAATTAAGATTGGTGTAAGAAGAAGAGCAGAGGAGGAGGAGGAGGAGGAAGAAGAAGAATTGTTAGATGTAAGCTTAATTTGGAGAAAGTGGTGAGAGGGATATAAAGAGGGAGGACCACAAGGGTAGTGAGAGAGAGTACAATAACATAGACAGCGATGTTGGATGTGAAGAAGACAAGTGCTTTGGAGAAAGCAGTGGCCTAGGATTGGCTGTTTAAGTAAGAGAAGAGAAGAGAGAGAGAGAGAGAGGGAGGGAGGGAGAGAGGGAGGGAGGGGGAGAGAGGGGGAGAGAGAGAGAGCGAGGCCATACTTTTTCTTCTGTGTGTTCCCAACATGGGGTTTGATCTCAAGTGGGCGTAGAGAAATGTGTTTGTTTTTGAGCTAACAAAGTGGGCCTTCATGTGCATGTCTCAATACACAAAAGCATGTGATCATGGGACACCGATCCTCTCCAATTTCACTGTAAGTGAACTTTCATCAACAAATCATCGAATGCCACATCACTCTACTTTGAGACTGTTAGCCATACGAATCACAGCTCCAACATTTTAGGGCAATGAGTCAAATTCCCCCTACTCATGACATGGCATGCTAGGATTTGCTAACTCAAAAAATTTGGAGCTAGGGAAATTAGGTAGTTGCCCACCTAGCATATGCTACTGATTCCTTATTACTCATTGAGGAATACTTCTCTACAATATAAATAGTCTTATATAGTTATATATAATTACTCATGTATATATATATATCTATTCTTCTCTCTCTCTCTCTCTCTCTCTCTCTCTCTCTCATATATAATAATGCAATTTCTTCCTTGTTTTGTGACATAACTACGTGAGGGCTGCATCCTTGATTGCCAAAACCCATGTCACATGCCTTTCCCCTAGACTCACGACATGACAAGTGGCATATAAAGTCTAGTACATATATACATGCTATAGCTATAAGGAAAAGGATTTTTCTAAAATTGGGCAAAGATATGAAATATTTGATGGTTTTGTCAAGCAGTGTCACATGTTCACAAGAAAATTGGACGATCCAAAAAGGTCCCCCACCCATCTCCCCCACCTACACACACACTCTCTTGCTATATTAATTAATTACTACCACCAAGTTGAGATTTTGCTAACCACCAACAAATTCGCCAATTATTTTTTGTAATTATTCCATCTGGGTCCTGTACCCGTGATCGGCCCTTGATGTTTCCACACCATTTAAATGCAAAATTATTCTGTATTAAGTATATATTATGCAACTCTAGCTACCAAGGTTAGACCACATATCTACTTACTAATGATCCATCGAATTGTATTATCTTAATTAACCAACATGAGATTAATTACGAACCGAATTAAACACACACATCATTAATGTTGAACATGAGAGAATAATTGATCGAATTCCTCCTCGATCTACTCCTTGCAAGTTGCAACTAATTTTACGATATACAGCAAAGAAGAAGGGTTTCCATTGATCTCTAGCGCTTTTTTTTTTTTTAAGTGCCGACTTTAAGAAAATTTTGAATGGATTTCATGATATAAATTTAAGTGTATTGGACCTGCAAATGAATTTTCAGGGACTTATGGATAATTCTCTCTTATAATAATATTGTATGTCATGTCATCATCTATTCTTCGATCACTCCAAACACACTGACTGACAGCAAAATTAGTTTTGTAATGACACTATATATATACAGCATGTAGAGACTTCTATGTCTCATATAAGACTAATACATGCACTAGCCAAAATATCTTTTCATGTCTGCAAAGGGTGTCTCTCTTTCAAGCCTTAATTACCCAACAGTTTCAGAATATATATATATATATATATATATATAGTCCCGTTCCTGTGAGGACTTCCTTATGTGAGGACTTGGCCTTTTGGTCAATATAAAATGGGTATTTCGAAAAACTGACCGTTGAATTTAATATTCTTCCTATGTATGAAACCAGTGGTCCAATCACTGTAATTTTTGGCATGTCTCTCATACATAGGAAGAATATTAAATCCAACAGTCAGTTTTTCGAAATACCCATTTTATATTAGTCAAAAGGCCAAATCCTCATATAAGGAAGTCCTCACAAGAACGAAACTCATATATGGAATGCTCCTAGCTCTGCAAAGTAATGTATATCCTATTCTCAGTAGAAAGGGAGAAAATTTAGACCAAACTGGGCGACTATTAATTTGTCTCGTAGAAACAATATGATTTACCTTTTCAAACGGATAATAAGATCGATTTAACTTTTTCATCCTTTTTGGCATGCTATGTTTTGAGTGGAGCCCCTACTACCAACAAACACTTTCAGGACTTCTTCGCATTTAGATTAAAAGTATGTTAATATATCTATGTATACAAATGATCCAATCAGCTTATGCTTACATAAATTATGCTTACATAATTTATGTAAGCACGAAGCTAATTATAGATAAATTGTAAGATACATATTTTGAAAAACTGACGATTGGATAAGAAATTATACTTGTACATGTCACGTATGCAAAAAATCATAGTGATCTCCAGTCTGAAATATCATCATGAAAAACTATGACAGTTTTCATCAGTTTAGCTTTTCATAATCTATATTATAATATTTTGACATTAAGATCACTGTGATTTTTGTCATGCATGACATCAATAAGAAGAATATTTAATTCAATTATCACTTTTTCAAAATATGTACCCCACAATTATTTATCAGCTTCATATGTAGTGTAAGCATATGCTTACTAGATCGAGATTATCTATGTATATATATAGGAAGTCTATTATAAGGTGTACCTTACATAAAGTTGAAAAATAAGACCTCAGTAGGTTAATTGCAAAATAGATTTTGAAAAAACAGCAGTTAGATTAAATATATTTCTTACGAATGTCATACCTCCCAAAAATCACAGTAATGAGTAATCCATGAGTCAATTTTTAAAAAATATCTTTATAAATAATTGTGACACTTTTTGCACCAGTTTTTCCAATCCATATATATATATATATAAACCGACCATTAGATCATTGTAATTTTTTGCGAGTATGCATGACATTCATAAAAAGTATCCAACGGTCATTTTTCAAAATCTATTTTGCAATTAACCGTGCGCAAGTCACCTTACGTAGAGTTGCATATGGCGCATTTTATAATAAACTCCATAATATATATATATATATATATATATATATATATATATATATATATATATATAATGTGTGTGTGTTTGGTTGGATAATAAGACACTCTCGGACCCTTAATTTAATGTGCTAGTTCAATAAAATATAATGGCACTCTAGAAGAGGTGTCAAGTCTCCGACAAAAAATTAATAATGTCTTAGCTTCTGCTCCCATTGTCTTAACAAGCTGATTAATTTAATCTTTATAAGAAAACATTGCTTATTAGTCTAATAGACATGATTTTACAAAGAAATGCTTTGTTATCATTATATGTATGACCGAGTTCAAATCCAAAAAAAAAAAAATTTGTCTTCTGTCGATATGATTATTGAGAACATTATAGAGAATTGTTTCATGTAAATTCAGTCGCATGAAAACCAACAGTACTCAAATACTTCACGCTCGCTCATTGTGCATTCAAAGTGGAAGACATAAGAGTTTGGAAATGGAAAATCCTCCTTCCTTTCTTCTTTGGATTGATTTAGGAAGAAAGTGTTATGACTTTTTTACTTTAATGAAATCTCCACTATAGAATAAAGTAATAACTAAAAAAGAGGTAAAGATTAAGAATTTTTTTTATTAAAAAAAAAAAAAAAAGGCTTTTAGGGCTTTGAGATTGATCCCTCGCTTTTGAGAGATTAAGAGTTCAAAACTTCCAAGTCACGATCTTGACAAGGACGCAATTAGCAAGCCGGTTGAAGCCAGCTAGGGAGGCCAGGATATTGGTTTCAAGGTTGGGATAAGCCTTGTTCTACTATCACAATCCATTGTCAACCACTAAAATTGATAGTACACTAGTGCATATATATATGGGGTGCAAAAATATTATGAAATTCACATTAAAAAAAAATGATAATTAAATAGGGTGTCTCGTTTTATAATGACTGACTGTCACATTATCTTTTTCCTAATTATATTGTATTAGAACATATATAACAACTCAAAAATCCATAATCTATACATTGCTTAATTACAATAGCACATATGCAGTATGAAAGAAACTACTTTGTCCTATATTGATCGACAAATATATATATATATATATAATTAAAAAATTGTAGAAGAAGTTTATGGTTCAAGTTCACAAATTGTCATTACATGTGATATGCACATGGTTGTTTTACTGAGGATCTGGGCTGAAGATGTATTGGGGCCCAGTAAGGCGGTGTGTGTCCAATATTATTATAATTAAAAACAGAAAAGAGAAGTAAGAAAATGAAAAAACGGTAGAACCCAAATTCTTTCAAGTCTCACCTACTTTTAAACGTCAATATTAAAGTAATTAATCCACCGACCAAATGTACATATGAGTCAGTTCAATTATTCAAGCTGGTCGAGCCCCTGCAATTAACCTCAACTGCGCCTCTACTTTTTTCTTCTTTTTTCCTTTTTATTTCTTTTTTCTACCTCTTTTTCTTTTTCTTTTTCTTTTTCTGCGAAGGAGAGAAGAATGGAAATCTTCTTAAAGTGGTACCACTTTAATTTCTGTCCCCTCTGACAAAAATTTTCCTTGAAAATTTAACTATGAATATTTATTAAAATATAGGATTTTCAAGGTAGAGTTTTGTGAGAGGGGACAGAAAAGTAGTACGTACATACAACTGGAACAGAAGATCTCCACTAAGGAGAGAGGAGAGCTGAAATTTGGGAGTTCATTGGCAAAATTTTAAAGAAAATTTAATGAAAATCAGACATTCACTTGATTTGTTATTGCATGATTATTTGAAGAAGTTGATCGAGCTAGAATTTCTTTTTCTTTTTATTTTTTTTGGGATTTTTTTTTTTTTTTTTATTGAAAAATTTTTATAGAAAAACCCTCACTTGTGGCGAGGGGATACCGAAATTACAAGCCAAGCAACTCAGAGATTACAGGTAAGAACAAAAAAATCCTCTCAAATACAAACCAACAAAAACAAAACACGAAAAAATAAAGCTCCAAAAAATCTAAACCAGCCTAAGAAGATATAAAACATGCAAAACAGGCCTAAAAAGAATTATTTGAATATTAGAATGATTGGAATCTATGGAATTAATTGATGTGGGTTTTAATTTGTTCATATATTAATTTAATTTAAAAATTGGGTTTAACGTAGGAAATTGGGAATGAATTGACAATTATTACAAGGCTTTTCGTCACGTAACTTCATTGCCTCCCTTGTGAATACAAATGGAAACTTAATGTCTATGGGTTTGGAGCTTTCTTTTTCATTACCCTACCAAGAAAACATGTCTGTGGGGGTTGGGGCCTTAATGTGAGGGGCACTTTTGAAAATTAATTTTCCTTCTTGTTCTTTCTCTTTCAATAGTTGAAAATATTGCATTGTAACTTTTCATATTTCCCTTTTTGTAGAACATTTTTTCTTTTCATTTGATTTTTTGGGCAATATTGTCTGCGCTTCATTTTTTAATTAATGTATGCATCACCCTTATATAAACGCTTTATATATATCACTAGATTCAAGAGCTTTTTTTTAACATAACAGATTAAATAAATAAATAAATTTGAAAATTTCAGAGACCTCATAGTATAAAATTGGATCTCATGGTATAAAATTCTAATAAGTTTCGACTTCCATCAATGAAGATCGAAGGTTGGCTACTTAATTGCATGCTACATTATTTGTTTAATCGTCCGGAATGAGTTTGATTTGTGGGATTGGCTTGGTAGAAATAAGCATCTCAACCTTAGGTATAATATTCTCATTATGGAATTTCTAAGATCATTTCTATAATATTGGTGTTTAGATATATCAGGAATATGAGATAATAATCACATTTCATTCTCATTTTAGTTTTTGGTTTAATCTAGCTAATTTGGTGCGAGAATGAATTAAATTTTATACAATTTTTTAAAATATCCAATTAACAATAATTAATCCTAAATGTATTGAGTATTTGCATTTTATGAAATTTTACCCAATTCATAAGCTATTAGCTCGCTTCAAATAAAAAATAAAGAAAAGAAAATTCAACTAAAAGTGGCAGCAGTTGCATTAGAGATAGTTTTGGGATAGTGCATGCTCTGATGGAGGTCGCGATGGTGATCACCGTATAGTGAGCGGTGGGTGATGATAGTGGTGTTGAGTAGGTGGTGGGTGGGTGGCAATATAAGTGGCTAGTGATATTGGTGAATTGGGGTTGGGGTTGGGGTTGGGGTAGTATGTGGGTGGTGTTGGTGAGTAGTAGATAATGTTACTTGATGGACGGCGGCGGTATGGCCGGTGATGATGATGAATAGTTGATAATATTGTGAATGGGATTGTGATGATGAGTAATTAGTGATATTAGGCCGGGGTGATGGTAAAAGTAGCGATGAAATAATTGGTGGGTGGTGGCAGAGAGTATTAGGTTGAAAGCGATAAGACAAAAAAAAAAACCTACCCATTTGTGACTATTTCATTTTTATAAAATTTTATTCTCAAATATGATATTCAAGCTAAAATTACAATCTAAAAATAGAAATGAGATTTTCATTTCCATCACCAGTCTATTCCCACATGCACAATTTATTTAATCTTATAAGAGTTTAAGTCAAGAAGGGCTCAAATATATATATTAAGAAAAAGAATATATATTTGTAAGATTAATATTTTGAAGGGTGGGCACGTATGGATTATTATATTTGTGATTTTCAAAAAAATTGGACTGGAAAAAATACTTGATTTACTTAGGAGTGAACTTGATGAGGCCATTGAATGTCTGCTCATCCTTGAAAGTTCATTGAGCTTGATACATCATACCACGCATGATTATATAAATAGTTACTATCTCTTTTTAGATATATATATAGTCCCGATCTATTAAGCATATGCCAATCACTTTCGCAAAGGGAACCGTACATACTCCTTGTTGAGTCGTGCACGGCTCGAAAGCATGTGTCAAGGGATACAACTAGTTAGAAGGAAAAAAGGAACTCATTTTGGATTGATGTTTGATCACCTATCAAATCAAGGTCCTCGATCTATCAATATCAGCCCATCGATATATTTATTTTTATTTTTTTTACAATATCGTAATATCAATTGCAACAAACATATTTACAAGATGCTAGCATGGAGTCTCAAAACAAAGACCAACTGTCCCAAACTCTTCTCCTCCTTCCACCAACTGGACTAGTTCTCGTTGGTATAGTTTGTAGTTCTTGATGGCTTAGAACTCGCATTAAGTTTTCTATAAATTAAAGAAAAAAAAAAAAGATTTTCTATAAATAAAAGGATTGGTCCCTACTCTTTCACTCACTTGTTGCAATCCACTCATCAAAATTAAGTAATGAAAGGCATGCAAGGGACCAGAGTACAATGCCTTCTCCCTTCTAAAGGATCATCATCTTCTTTCTTTTTTTAAAAGATTCTGAATTAATGGAAGCATGGGTGCAAGTATATGTCCTATTCTATGTGGACATGGAATGCTTATGAATCGTTCCAGCCCCACTGGACTTTCAGAAGGTTTGTTTTGATCGGGCTTTATCAGATTGATTCTGAACTAAATTTGAGGTTCTATTGAACCCAATATGGGTGATTGCAACCCCAATTAAGCAATTATTACTTTCCATACCCCATATTTTTCAATGCCCAAAATAGCCATGAGCAATTTTATTATTAAAGTCATAATAATTTTTCAATGCCCAACAGCAATAAATGTTGGCGGCGACTTCTAATCCGGTGACTTATTCTCCGGCGGCAGGTGAGTCTTCTAATTCAGCGATTTTTTTTTTTTTTTTTTTTTTTATAACCCAAAATTTTTTGTATAACAGAGCAAGAAAAAAAAAAATCCATAATTTTCTTCCTCTAAAAACCCCTTTCTCTATGTTTGTGCGTCTTTTTCTCCGGTGGCCGGTGAGTCTTCTTCTTCAACAAATTTTTTTATTTTTTGTATAACAGAGCAAGAACAAACATCACTAACCTCTGCCGATAGCAAATCCGATAATTGAACAAAGTGAGAAACGGAGTTTCAATCACCACATCATGAAACCAATGCCGGCCCTAAGATTTTAGATGCCCTAGGCGGCGAGCATCTAAAATGTTGCCCGAACTATATATTGACAATTTTTTTTTCATTTCTTGAACTTTAATTTCTCATAAGTTAAAATCTAGCTATGAACCTTTTATCACCTATATATATATACACTAGTATAGCTCGGATGTGAAAGTAATAGTGAAATATTAAGAAACTTATCAAAAAATATAAATATTTAATAAAATGTTTGATCAATTATAATTTTGACATTATTTAATAAAATATTTTTTAAACCTTGAGCAATGCCCGAGTGTAAAAATAATAGTGGAACATTAAGAAACTTATTGAAAAATATAAATATTTATCAAAAAATTTGATCAATTATAATTTTAACATTATTGAACAAAATATTTTTTCTAATGTTGTCCAGTTTTACAGAAAAAAATAATGCAAAAATATTTTTTTCTCAAAACTAACTATGAATTATTGTTATCTTTTAAAATTAAATAGCATTAATGAAACCTTTTTGCTAGCATCTGGATTAGCCACGCAGAGAAATGTGCGAGAGAGAGTTTTACTATTTTTTAAATAGACATTTGAAATTTAAATTTGAAATGATAATAAGAAGAGAGAGATAGTAATTGGATAAAGAGAAAATCTTGGGGTGCGTTTGTTGTTTAAAGAATATTAGGAGCTTTTAATGAAGAGAGGGAGTTTGAATCAATGATAGAAGAAGAAGAAAAAAAAATAGATAGAGAAAAAAAAAAGGAGAGAAAAATAGAGGGCTAGCCAACTCAACCCATTGAGGGAGGGCTTAGCATATATTATAGTAATAGAATAGATAATAGATAATATATATATATATTTTACAAAAAAGCTAAAACTTATAACAATCAATTCAGAAAGAGGGTTTTCAATGGGCCCACCCCAAACGTTCTATCATCATTACAAATATAATTAAACTAATAAAGAAGACCTAAAAAAATCAATTTACAATGAGAGTTTTCAATAGGCTCACCTAGAACCTCATGTTATCATTACAATTTATTAAACAAATAAACAAAACCTACAATCAATTCACAAAAAAAGTTATCAATGGGTTCACCTCTAACATCCTGTCATCATTACAAATATATCAAGCAAATAAACAAGTCATAGAACAAATCAACAATCAATTCATAATGAGAGTTTTCAAAAGGCTTATCCCGAACCTTCTATCATCATTACAAACATAATTAAACTAATAAACAAGACCTTTAACAATCAATTCATTAAGAACAATTGTGACATATTAGCATAAAAAAGAGTCCAACAGCCATATAATTGTGACATTATTTTTAGTCATTTAATGAAAAAGTCCATAAATTAAACTGGAATGATTAATTCACTAAGACCATTTCAAATATTGCCCAATTTTGTTTATTTTAAAAAAAAAAAAATAATAACTAAACGCCAAAAAATTATAAATTTTTTTTGCCTTTTTTTTTTTTTTTTTTTATGAAATAAAACGAGCTGAAATTTGCTGATATTGGGCTTTTATTGGTTAAAAGAGATTTCAGGCCTTTTGAGGTTTGGGCTGCCTGCCCTTGAAGAAGAAATTGGGTTGCAATTCTTCTGTGTGTAATAAGTCCAAATTGATGCCTTTAGAAATTGAATAGAAAAGTGCTGCCCATGGCAGCCGCCTCTTGGGCCTTCCCCAAGGGCCGGCTCTGCATGAAACCCAAACCCACAGGACGTGGAGAGAGAGAGAGAGGGAATATATATATATTCCAAGGAGAGAGAGAGAGAGAAAGAATTAGGAGTGGAGAGAGATGTACCAGCCAGATATTGAGCCGCCGGTGAGCTTCTTGTCGGTGCGCTAACGGCAAGCTTCTTGCCAGTGCGCCTCATTTGGGAGCTTTAGGGCTTATGGGTGTAGATAACATTTTGTTAGAATCAAAATGGGGATGAGGGTGTATTAGGAAGTTTGTTTGGGGGGGAGGGGGGTTTAGTTACTAAATAGGGTAGTGCTAATGGCGCTCCAAAAATCACCTCTGGCGTTCCTCTTCAAAGTTGTATTAATGAAATGACAAAACTACCCCTTCAATGAGCAAAAGTTCTTATTTAGCTAATTCAACACAAAATGCTAACGTGGATTGAATATTTTGATAAATCAATCGTTGGATTAGATATATTGCCAAAAATCACATTGATCCAATGGTCGATTTCTGAAAAATATCACTGTGAAAACTACAATAATTAGAAAACATTGTAGTTATTTACAATAAATTTTTGAAAAAACTAACTGTTGATCAATGTAATTTTTGGCAATTATAACATGCATAAGAAGAGTATCTAATCCAAAAATCAGTTTATCAAAATATTTGACTCACATTATTATTTTGAGAATGAGCGATAAAAATAATGGTAAAACAACTAGTAAGAGGACCTAGTCGTTTACTATTTTTCTATTTTTCAAAAACCGATCGTTGGATCATTGTGATCTTTGGCATGCAAAACATACATAAGAAATATATCTAATCAAACAGTTCGTTTATCAAAATATTCAATCTACATTAGCATTTTGAGTTAAATGGGCTAAAAAGGCTTATGGTCATTCAAGGGTAATTTTGGCATTCCATTAATATTACTTTAAAGGGGGAGTGTAAGAGGTAGTTGGCATGCCATTAGCTCTACAGCCCTACATGATCCATGTTGTCTTTGATCAATTTGAGCCAAATGAAAATGGGCTCTTTTAAGCTGGAAGCCCAACTGCCTATTTCTATCTTAGGGGTTAGATCTTCTGCAGCTCACGAGCAATTTTTTTTGACATGTTTTTTGTCCATATAAACACGAATTATTTCAAACATCAAACTGTTAGGTTAGTGGCTGAGATCCACCCTGCATGGACCAAGTGTCTCAGTTTCAACTTCCGGTAGTTTCTATATGAGAATCATGCCTCATCTAACCGAGGTCTCAATTTTGACTCACGACAGTTTCTATCTCTTCCATCCTAGTGGTGTGGGTGTCTAGGATGGGATTGAAGGGGATTAGTCAAACCAAAGGTTAGGATATCCCTCCATTGATCCAAAAAAAAAAAAAAAGAGGGTATTTTAGTGATAGGCCCTTCCCTTTATATGTTTAGACAGATACGTCCAAGTAAAAAGTAGTAACCCAGTAGGTCTTTCATTAAATTTCTCAGGCAAAATTGCCCTTTCAAATAAAGAAACCAAGATTAGCACGACATATGCAATCCAAAAAAATAGGCCGACACTCCAAAACAAAATATGAATATCCCTTAAAATAAGGGATACAATTATTTCAAAATAAATTCAAAATAGGTTGGGACTTTCTATGCTAAACCACTTTCCAGTTGTGTTCTTCCAGCCGTTGCCGTTGACTTTATAGGAGGTAGCTGAAATTTTCATATTTCGCTGGAATCGATGTGAAAGATGCCGGAGAGTTGTGTTTCACTGTTTAGGTCTTAAAAATGTACCTTTTTTAAGTTAGGGAACACATATATTTCGGGAATGTCATATATATTTTTATTCATATCACATTACATATGTGAGGATATATATATATATATATATATGGGTTTTGTCTAGTTTATGGGAGTTTTGGGGTATTGTAAGTTAAAAGGTTGGATTTTTTTTTTAGATTTTTTAATTTTTACAATTTATAAGCTTAATTTTTATCAAACCCATATGTGACCACAGTTTTTGACGCCGGGAAGCTCCTTTTTTAGCCGATAGAGTATATGAATCCGCTGGACTTATTTGAATAGTTTTTTGCAGTGTCTTGGTCCTAACAAAGGGCATATAAACTTGAAATTTTTGTTTTAAATATAAACATTTTGTATTCGATATCATACGTTTTAAATATAACATTGTAGGGGATTATTATTATCATTTCACTGGGCCATTTATATGTGGGCCATGACCCAGTTTCAATTAGGCTTTTCATGCCTCTTCTTTTGCTTTTTGTCGAGAGAGAGAGAGAAACTTTGGCATTGGGCTTGCTTGGTTCATGAATCATGACTACCCAGGAGATTTACTTGGGGCTGGTCATTGTTGGGCCAGTCACCAAAAAAAACCCTAGACCATATGATGTGTTTGCAAGCAAGTACATTAAAAATGAGAGTGATATAATAACCAAATAGACTGAAAATGATGAGGGTAGGTGAAGTCACATGCACCTACTGGAATTGGGCAGCAGTACCAAACAGTAACATTCTTGTCTTTTCCCAACGCTTAAATTCATGTGAACTGAGCTTTCAAGCATTTGTAACCTCTTCTAGGAAGGTCCTGCCTGATTCATGAATCCCAGTTATCATTAGAGTTGAATCCAAACACATCCTTAACATCAGTATGGACAGCACATTATCAATGGGCTGTTCATCTTAGCATGCAGACAAAGCTTGTTAAGTTGAAATTGGCCAGAAAATCTCTAAGCTTTATATTTGTAAAAGGTGAGTCTCTATCCAACTTTTTATTTATGAACTTCAATTACTGCAGCTTACAATTATTTGAAAGAGTTGGTTGGACACATCATTAACATTATCTTCCAACAGTTTAAGGATAAGATCTATGAGCCACCTTGAATAAACCCAACTTATTTTTAGCTGTAAATATGAGGAACTATTTGGAAAATATGAAAAATTAGCTAGCAAAATGTACCTTCGATGAGTTTTAATATTACATACTACTGTTTGTTAAGTATTCCTTTCTTCTTCTTTTTGAAAAATGTTATACACTGCGACAAGAAAACGCAATAAAAGAAGAAAATACTATGAACTTCCAAAACTATCTGGTGAATTTTCAAAACTACCCACATTCCTTTTTTGTAGTGAGTTTATAATAATTTCTTGTAGTAGTGTATAGTATTGCTTTTTTTAAAAATGTATATAATTCGATCTTGTACCCATATATATATATATATATATATATATATATATAGAGAGAGAGAGAGAGATGATCCATTAAGGTCCACTTTTCACTGGGATTGGTATTTTGAAAAACCGACCGTTGGATTAAATAATTTTCTAATGTATGTCATGTTAGTCAAAAATCACAGTGATCCAACGGTCGTTTTTTTTTTTTAACGATTCACTAGTCTAATGGAATATATTCACACTTTCGAGAAAGCCCAAGTGTCTTAATACCTCTTTGTTAATATTTGATCTTATTAAAAAGAATTAAAAAAAATATATATCTGCTAGCCTTATGGCGTGTATTCCAATAATATTAGAGGATAGTGCTTGGGATTGAGATTGAATATATTAAAGCATCTCGATACCCATTTATTAATATTTGGGAGTTATGATAGGGTAGATTTTTATCTTTCGATAATAATAATAATAATAATTAAAATTAAAATTTCTAAATGACCCTTAATTTTATGGGTTTATATCTTACAGAATTCAGTGAAACTAACTCCAAAAGAACAAGGAATTTAACAATTCACGGTATCATGTAAAATCCCATGATTTTGTAGAATTACTCTCTCTCTTTTTTATCCAAAGTAGAATTACTCATTTGAGAGTGAAAGTGTGGAAGCCAATTCCAAGTTTGTGAAGGAAATTAACAGTGGCCAGGACTAAGCAGTAAATCTGTAAATATATTGAGTTCCAAAGATGGGGGTCAGGGCTGAAGTGGGTCACCCACCAGTCAGCACACACAAGAACAAGTATTGTTTGTTTGTGATTAAATTTGAGCGTTGGAACGGATATCAACCTGATTTTGCCAGAAAACAAAATGATACGGACCTGAAATATATATATATATGTGTGTGTGTTGGTGTTTTCAGATTCAGACACTCTCTTTCTCTCTCATAGCCAACAGTCAACATTGGTATACTCATCACACCATTACAAAAACAGATACAGAAAACTGCAGAGAGGAGGACCCCTCAAGAATCTAAGAGAGAGAGAGAGAAAGAGAGAGTGGGGGGCCCCTAAAAAAAGGCCAAATGGGGTTCTGCAACATTGCCTAACGTTTTAACCATGTGGTGTGTCCTTTTGTGAGCCAAGTTTTCGCCACTCCATTACATTACAAATTGCTTATCTGTCGCAACCAGTGACCCATTTTGAATAAAACTAACACAAGAAATTTGAAGAACCAACAGGGCATGCAAATATAGAGGTTGATTGATTTGGAAATTTGAAATTATTTGATGAAGAGCTTTCAAAGAACAAGTCAGAATGGAAAAATAGGAGTAGAAATGCCACAAAACTTACATATGGAAGCAGAGTGAGCCACACAATATAAGCAATCAATCGATGGAATAAGACCTGCATAATCCCCTAATCCAACACAATATGGAATGATTGAAGCGTAATCTTATCATCTACCACTTCTTTTTTTGCATTTTCCATATTTATATTTTCATTTGAAGACTACTGAGACTAGACGAGATGATAAGAAATTATTGAATATTGGGGTAAAATTCAAAGGACCCATCCGACCACTGATAACATGGAGGCTGGTAATTCAGAGTGTACAGATCGAAGCCATAACCCAATAGCTTCGTATCAAAATAATTGTGCCATCATTCAGCTATATCAGTACTGATTTACAGGCAATTTTATCAGAATTGATGTGATGAGTCTCCTGCCCAAGTGTCTTTTAAATCGTCTACAAGACTGTCACCCCACATCCTTCTTCTCAGCCCTTCTCCATCACTTACCCCTTCCCCTTCCCCACTGGCCCCATTCCCATTTCTGATGCCACTGCCATTCTTGCTTTTAGCCATTCCTTTGTTTTCTATTATTGAAAAATTCAAATCATGAGTCTTAAATTGGTATCTATAAAATCCACCACATTCGATGTGAAAGAGACAAGGAAGGAAATCTCAAGGGGTAGCCAAGGTGATCCTTGGGACAAACCGTCAATCCGAACATCCCTAGAGCAAACCTAGGCAATCTCTTGGGATTGGACTATGAGAAATTATTTATTTCTCATGAATTTTCTAATCCCAACATAAATGTCATGTCTTTGACTAAATTAGATAGAAGATTTAGTATGATGCATGCAAGCTGGTTCAAAAAACGTCATAGGGCAATACCCAACAACAAAGAAAAAAAGAGAGAGAGAGACAAAGAAAGTGGTCAAAGTTGTGCCCTAATAGAAGAGGCAATGAGTAAAAAAAGGTATCAAAGTGAGGATCCATGTTGCATTTGCTCAATATCAATAAATTATAGTAGAGGTTTGGGGCCAATACTTCACTTTTAAATTTTTGTGTCTGCATTAGAATTCTAAGAGCTGAATGAGATTAGATCCATTCTTTTTTTGATTTTTGATTTTTGAATAAATCAAATTATAATTATAGAGGAAAAAAAAAAGGAGGGTTAGATTTATTTTCAGTTGACAAATTTTCTCATTTTCCAAACAATCTGAACGTTGGAAACTTACCCTTACCCTAATTTCCTTAATACTAACAACTAAATATTAATGCACTTTATGTGTTCAAATTTGAAAAATCTTCTTGAAAGTATAAATAGATGTCATTAGGATGACAAGTCATCAATAGACTTATAAACTAACAAATTAATTTGCTAGTATATCGTTTGGATTAGCTTGGTCTAAAATCATTTTTAATACTCAAAATGCTTTTTGAAACTAAAAATGTCTCTTAATCTAAAAGGATAGGATAATAATCACTTCTACATGACTTAAGGAAAGCTGGCGCTCCTCCTGAACTTCTGTCATAATCACTTGGACAAAGCAATCCAATAGGAGTGGGCTGCCAACACTTATTTGGATTCATTTTAGTTTCTCTTTGTGACAGATTAAGTACACCAACCTGGTGGCATTTTTTTTCAGTAAAAGCAATAATAAACCTGATAGTAGAAGCTGTCCTTATCTGCAGGCGCACTTAATGGATTTTTGTACAGTAGGGTCCTTTTAAAGTGCAACAACTGGAAAATGATGTCAATTCATACACATAATTAAATTGGATTTGTGTACAGTAGGGTCCTTTTAAAGTGCAACAACTGGAAAATGATGTCAATTCATACACATAATTAAATTGCATCCATCCCTTGCTTAAGTGTCCAATAATCTGTGTCTGGCCTATTAAAAAAAAAAAAGTTGCCCTTATCTAAAACTGCAAAGAACACATTAGCAAGCACAATAGAAAAGGGGTTACAGAGCAAGAAAAGGTCATTCGCTGGAAAGGTGGGATTCTGAGGTTTTGCTTTTATGGTATTGTAGAACCTTTTCCTTCTTCCTTTTTGGAAGAAGGAAAAGGATAATCAATCACCCAACCAACAAGAAGGAAAACAGAGGCTTATGCACCACAGATATTAATAATATAGATATTTGCTTCTCCATTGGAAATGGAGCAGTAGTTCAGTGACATAGTCTTCACATCCCCATATCTACAACTATCATCATTCAAAAAGAAAAATAAAAGCCAAGGTTAATGGGACCCCAAACATAATTGCCACTCAACCGATGCCGTGTTGCTTCGATCAAAACTCTTTTCTTTTTCTCATATGTGATGGTGTTGTAGCTGCAAGAGTCTAGAATAAGCCCCATCAGCTCGGCTGACTAGTTCGGTGTGGCTGCCGTGTTCTACAATGCGCCCATCTTGGACTACTGCAATGCTGTCCACCCCTCTTATTGTCGATAAACGATGGGCAACAAGCACGGTGGTGCGACCCCTCATCAGCCTTTCAAGGGCTTCTTGTAGCACACACTCTGACTCGGCATCAAGTGCACTTGTGGCCTCATCTAACAGAAGTATTGTTGGGTCCTTAAGAACAGCTCTTGCAATGGCAATCCTTTGTTTCTGTCCTCCAGAGAGCTGAACCCCTCTTTCACCAACTGGAGTCTTGTAACCGTCTGGCAATGCACTAACGAACCCATGTACATTAGCTGCACGAGCAGCTTCGATAACTTCAGCTTCGGTTGCCCCCTCTTTTCCGTATGCAATGTTTTCAAAAATGCTGGCTGCAAAGAGGGCTGGCTCTTGCTGTACCAACCCAATTTTATGCCGGAGAGACTTTAAATTCATCCGCCGGATGTCTTTCCCATCAATCATAACTTTCCCAGCAGTTGGATCATAGAATCGCTCAATTAATGCAATTACAGAACTCTTTCCGGACCCACTAGCTCCAACAAGAGCTTGGCTCTGGCCAGCACGGATTCTAAGGTTGAAGTCCTTGAACACAATAACATCAGGTCGTGAAGGGTATGCAAACTCAACATGACGAAGTTCAATTTCCCCACGAATTGATTCAACTGACTCAGCCTCTGGATCATCTGGGTCTATCTTGGTGGAACGATCAAGAATTGAAAAGACTGAACCAACAGCTTCTCCACCCCTAATAATCTCAGGAGCAAGGCTAACAGTTTCAGCAACTGAATTGGCAGTGATGACCAGGACCACAAAAACCTTGATAACCTTAGAGAAGGTTGAGACGCCTTTACTAACAAGGTGGGCGCCGTACCAGAGAATGAGAGCTTCAGAGGCATAAAGAGCAAGCTGAGAGAAACCAAAAAGCATGCCAGAAGATTGACTGCGGCGAAAGCTTCCGCGCTGGGGGAGGCGAAGCTCATGGCAGAATAGGGAGAGGATCTTCTCTTGGGCATTAAAGGCAGCAACAGTTCGAATATTGCTCACTCCCTCCCCTGCAATCATGCTAGTCTTTGCATGTGCCTTGGCAGTGTCTCCAGCAAACCCTTTTAGAGAAAGTTGCTGTTATGCAGGAAATAACGGAATTAACTGTCAGGAAACTGTAAGGATCAGGGTATCAATATAGTTTCAAATGAAGCTTGGGTACTATTTAATTTCATTGAAAAGTTAAGCAACATGTTCATTGATCGACACTTTAATCATGCAATCAGGAAGCCTTCCTACTTAATGGGGGGTTTCCAAATAATAGCCTCCCTGCATGCTTAGCTGATCAAAATGATGGTTCCAACAGATTACATTCAATTCTTTATGCAGAGATTGAGATTGCATTCAATTCAAATAATTATGTTGCCTTTTATGATAAGCATTGAACAATAGGGTTGCATAGGGTTTAATCATATATTTATTTATTTTGCTTTATTGGTTGCCGGGTATAAAATTTTAAAATACACGGCTAGTGACTAATAAAATCCTCTCATGTCAGTTGTCAAACATTTGAAGAAAAAACTAAAAAGACAGGTCAGGGCTCAACACTCCGATAAGGACCCACAGCCACTTGATTCCAACCAATAATTATTTAGACAATTCTAAGATTTCGGTTTTGAAAAGTTATTGTAATTTAGTTTGAAGTGTGGGTACATGGTTACTGTGATTTTTAATTTTTAATTTTTAATTTTTACTTTTTCATGATATTGGCAGGAAATCTCACGATATTTGCAGAATAACTTTGGAAAGGGACTCAATGGAGAGAAGCCAGGCCAGGGTAACTTTAGTAGGAACAGTGTTGACTCCCCTCCTGTGGTTAAACGTACAGGAAAATGATATTTATATATTGCAAGTACAACCATATGCAATCAATCTATTTCACTGTAGGTGGAGCATGCGCAAAGTAATAACACTGCTGAACAGTACAACTGTCAGCGCCTTTGTTCGGAAAGGGAAGCTAGAATCCGAAGCCCCACTAGTAGAACCCAAAGCCTATAACGACAGCATATGAAAGGGGTGAGTATTTCCCCCCACCCAGGGTAGAGGTTTGTGATCAGTTTAGTTTTATTTATTTTTTTATTTATTTTGCCCTTTATTTTTCTTTTTAAAGTAGTCTATGACAACTTTATTAGGCAGCCTCTCAGTCCATGCCACCACCTGGCACCCCTGACACTAGCCATGAAAATACAAATGACCCAAGAAAAGAGCAGCAGCAGAGATAATATATGCCCAATATATATATATATTGATCACGGACCAAGAATCTCTCGAAGATCTCTAATAAACAAAGCAGTCAAAGCCCATGTACGAGAGAGAAGAGAGAGACCTTTAGCTCGAGTCTCTACCATCAGACACAAAACTGATCAATACTGTATACGATGCAGTGTCTGTACATGGTAAAAATTTAGAGGGGAAAGGAACAGCAAGAGAAAGTGAGAAACCTGACAGGTTAGAAGTTGACTGGGGTGGTAGAAAAGCCTAACAAAATGAAAAAAAAAAAAAAAAGAAAAAAGAAAAGAAACATGACCTACATAGAACGAAGCTACAGTAACACTTCTCAGTGGCACAGGAGCTTTGATAGGTGAACAGGGAATCTTTGTTATTCTATTCTTCACTCTTATTTCTATAATATAATTATTATATAGTGACTGTGAATTGTATATGATTTTCCAAGAGCTATGTACCGGACTTGGAGGTAGCACGTGGAGGGCAGCAGCGTGCTGCCATGTTGTATTTGTCGTTTGTTACTAGGAGATAGTGAAGATTGATTCCGGAGACGGAAAACCATATGCAGGGATCTGACACTGATAAAAACATTGCATAATTTAGAGTTACCCAAATGCTTCATTGGACTTGGCAAAGTCATTAAAGATTTTAGTTTTGGACTTTTAGTATGTAATAGAAGGTAATAAAAAGTGAAGATACTGGAACCCCGTTCATCATCACCGACCCACAAAAGATAGTGCCAGCATTTCTAATGAATAATGGTTTTGTGTTATCTTTGCTAGCATTTTATGAAGTAAAATGGTTAGTGATTAAGTAATAATGGGTGGAGAGTATAAGCATACCTGAGCGAAATTGGCGAGGACTAGAAGAGGGAAGGTTCCTAGGATGAGAAGGGAAACCCTCCATTCCACTATGAAAGCAACTATGAATGAAGTGAGGAGTGATGTCATGTTCTGCAGTATCACAGAGATCCTCTCGGCAATTGCGGACTTCACGTCAGCAGCATCCGTGGCCAAGCGAGCTGCAAGAAGGCTTGAGTTGTGTTCCTCCTCGTCGAACCATCCAACTTCATTCCTTAGGATTGCTGAAGAGAAAGAAAACATGAAAGTAATCAAGAACATGAACAAATGCCAATAGATAAATGCACTAGGAACAAACAAATCCAGCAATCTGAAGAATCAAACCCCTCAGGAAAGAATTGTGCTACTTAACAATCATTGGCTGCAAAGGAGCTCCATACACACCACTTGGTAGTGCATTTCATGGTGACACACCATAGTACCTTAACTATTATTGAACTTGTAATTTCAAATAAAGAAAAAGGACCAGTTAATATTTATACCTGCAAGCATCATCCTCCTCACTCTTGTAGTGAGATTCTCTCCCATAATACTGAAGAAGTAATGCTGAATCAAATATGCAACGACGGCATAAAGACCTGCTCCAATGTAAATGAAAACATACTCCTTTGTCTTCCTCTCCATAGAGGCAGGATTTCTATAATAGAAGACCTCGATCATATTGCTCATCACGATAGCAAACGTTGGGCCAATAAAACCAGAGAGCACAGATCCCACAGCACCCATTATTGAATAGGGCCATTCAGGCGCATTCAGCTTGAGAAGCCGGAAGAAATATCCATTTGGGGCAGGATTTTTCCTGTCTGTTTCAGCATTTGAGATCATCTCTATCCGACCATCAGCACCAGTACTGTACTGATAGCTCAAGTTCCGTAAACTACCAGATCGGAGGCTTAGAGACTTTGTTGACAGTGAGTGGCTTAACCGAGAAGAGCGTGAACGGCGGGTCGAAGGATTTGCAAAGTCTCTGTTCCTCACCATTTCTTGGAATCGGATTAATGAAGCATAGGCCCCAGCTTTGGCAATCAGTTCTTCATGGGTTCCTGTTTCAACAACTTGCCCTTGTTGTATAACTGCAATTGTGTCAACATTTCTTATGGTGGAGAGGCGGTGAGCAACAACTACAGTTGTTCTGCCAACCATGAGCCGATCTAGAGCTTCCTGGACAATGCTCTCAGAGCTTGCATCAAGGGCACTAGTCGCTTCATCAAGGAGGAGGATCTTTGGGTTTTTCAACATAGCTCTAGCAATTGCAATTCTCTGTTTCTGGCCACCGGAGAGTTGGACTCCTCGCTCTCCCACCTGATTTTGAATTGTAGAATATGTAAGATCAAATTACGGTTGGTACTTCGAAGAAAGAGAAATATGGAGATTTCTCTGGAGCTTGAAATTGAATATCTGCTGCACTTTTTTTTCTTTTATTAAAGCAAGGGCAAGTACAAGTAATGCTTTAGAGATGTCGGGTGGGGGGAAGGCAAACCTTCATCCCAATCTGTAGGCAACCTAACACACTAAAGTCATCAAATTTTAGACGAACTTGGTTGATATAAACTGACCTGCGTGTTATACCCATTAGGAAGCAAGGTAATGAAGCTATGAGCATTTGCAGCAGAAGTGGCAGCTTCCACTTCAGCATTAGTTGCATCAGGCTTTCCGTAAAGTATGTTTTCAAGTATGGTGGTTGCAAAGAGTGCAGGTTCTTGGTTCACCAGACCAATCTGATCCCGTAGCCACCTCAATTGAAGTGTCCTTATGTCCACATTGTCCAGCAAAACTTGCCCTGCTTAGCCAATAAGAAATGTAAGTACAACCATCTATGAATAAACTTTAATAGTTGATCTTTGAACATTAGAAAAGTTTGTTAATCACCCTGATTAGGATCATAGAATCTTTCTATCAGAGAGACAACAGTGCTTTTCCCTGACCCACTACCGCCAACAACTGCAACTGTCTTTCCTGCAGGGAAGAATATTGAGAAATCTCGAAAGATGATAACATCCGGTCGTGATGGGTAGCCGAAGGTTACATCTTTGAATTCTATATTCCCGTTAACCTCAGCCAAGCACTTCCCATCCGAGGGGTCCTGAATTATGGAGGGTTTTTGCTTGATAATCTCCATTAACTTGTATCCAGCTGCTTTGCCTTTGCTAAATGCCCCAAGGTTCGAGAATGACTGACCCAAACTCCTGTAACATAATTTATTACAATACAATCATGAATAAGACATATTCATCTTCTGGAACAAGAAGACATTTCAATTTGAGATCTTACATGCCACCAACAATGGCAGAAAAAATTGCAGTGAATGCCTTCCCTCCATCTGTCTGTCCATTCCTGATAAAAACTCCAGCATACCAGAAAACAAGGGCCCATGACATGCATGCTATTCCATAGGTACATCCTAGTCCAAGGCCTTTGGCCATACCAGCCTTGTATCCAAGCTTCAATGTGTTTTGTATGGCATCTGAATAGGAATTGAGGGCCTTGCTCTCACCGACATATGAGTAAACTGTCCGAACTTGTGCAATGGCCTATATAGAAAGAAAAAAGAATATTAGAAGGCAAGCATTGATGAATCAAATCCATTATAAGCCATCCATTTTAGAGCAATACACTGATAAGACTGAACAAAGTACAGCATATGTAACCTTCAGAGCTAGACTACGAGAACTGTGAAATTTGTAGATTTTTCATGAGCATTCTAATTATTGTTAGTAATCATTTTAACTGAAGTTAAAACCAAGGTTTACATTGCAGCTTGGCATTAACTTTGGTCATGGTTGAAGTGAAATGAGAATTCAAAAGTAGAACAGGGTTCAATGATCAAAAAGATTAAATAAAAACAAACAAAGGGGCAGTTCTAAGTAACACAGGAAAAAGGGAAAAAATTAAAGAAGAAAGCAAAGGACTTTTGCGAGCATTCGCACACTTGCACATGCAAAAGCAAGATCCAATATTTAAAGGGTCACGCAAGTATATTGTTTGCAGTTTTCAAGTACCTTATTGAAAGACAACCTATGAATCAAGAGCATGTAATGACTTATTAGTAAACTAAATACTAAATTCAAAACGAAGAATTGACAAATCAAGAAAACAAAAAACAAAAACAAAACAAAAAAAGCACTCAGCAAAACAACTTTATCGATGTTTTTACTTCACAAAATGCACTAGCAAAATGCAATTCATCATCCCACTATGTAAGCTCACCTGCTCAGCGATTATGCCAGCATTCGCATAGGATTCACGGCTCTTGGATGTGAGGCCTGTGAGAGTATAGGCATACAAGCCCCCGGCAAAAGCAATTCCCGGAATCACTGCGACACTAAGCAGTGCTAACCTCCATGCCGAAACAAAACCAACCACCAATCCCGCCAAAAAAGTTGAGAGGTAATGTATGAAATTCCCCACCTGAAATTCGCAAAGTAAAAAAAAAAAACAAAAACACCGTGTTTTCATCACTCATTACACAAAATACAACAATATTTTCCAAAATACACCACCCCCATCAACTAACATTAACAAAAGGTCTAATGATTAAGAAAAGTTTAATGGAGGTAAGGAGGTTGCCACACCTTAACTCAAATTTTCTAAAACGCACTGTCAGAAACACAGGAAACAGTTTAAAGGGACCCCCATTGATGAATAACAAAAACCCAGATGAACGTATGAGATTTAATCACGACTTGCCCAAACTAGATTTCGCCCACAAGGTACAGGAAAGGATATAAAAAATGGAAAGTGAACAGAGAGAGAAACGATAAAAATGGGAAAAGTAAAGAAGGACCTTCTCGCTAATGGCATCTTGCACAAGGAGAGTGTCCGTCGAGACACTGAAGACAATATCCCCCGTTCTAGCATCTGTATCAAAGAAGCCCACATCTTGTTTCAGCACTGCCTCCAAATACTTCTTCCTCAACGCACTCACTTGCCTCTCTCCCGTGTACATCCAGCATGCAATCTCTGTTTAAAAAAAAAAATCATTTTTTACATAACCAAATTAGTCATAAAACCCAAATAAAAAATAAAAAATTCCATGAAAATACAAATTAGTCATAAAACCCAAAAAATAAATAAAAAATTCAATGAGTTTAATAGATGAACAGTGAAAGAGATGTATACAGTTGGATAATGTATAATAAACATATTGAAATTGACCGATGAAAGGAAAACGACGAGAGACGGTCCACGGACCACGTGCATACACACCTACCGATCCGATGTGAACTGTAAACACTAGCCACTCGGAAAACGGCATAGTGAGATCTATATTAAACTACATATAACCATATGTATTAAATGTTTATGCTTAGTGTTGGCTATGATTATACAGGGGATAGAGAGAGAGAAAGAGCTCACCGGCATATGACGATAAGCACACAACCAGTCCAAGATAGACAAAGTACAGAGCATACTGCATGGAACCAAAAAAAAAAAAATCAATGAACAGATCTGAAATCTCCCTCTCTATGTGTGTGTGTGTGTATATATATATATGTTTGATTTGAATGTTGATGGATGGGATTGAGAACCTTAGAGACTTCTTCGGTCATCTTCTTCAAATCGGTTTGGTTCTTGCCGAAGCCATTTACCATCTCACCAAAAAGAAGAAAGAAAACCGGCATGGAAGAGCCATGAATAACAGCTCCCAAGCTTCCAGAGATCATGAGCAACCAATCATACTTGTCAGCGAATGAGAAGAGCTGGTAAAACGGTAGACTCTGCTCTTTCTTCTTCTCAGCCTCTGGCAATGTTTTCACCTCTGTATTTTCCGCCATTAGAGCTCAAACCAAAGCTCTCAAGAGCTATAATAAATATGCAAAAAAGAATGAGTGATTGAGTGAGTCAACTCGGGAGAATGTCTAACAGTGACTCAGTCAGTGACCGTTGGTTCTAGGTTTTCCGCCATTGAAAGCAGATAAGAGATCTATCTGAGCTGAGACGCCCCCGGTTTCCGACTTTTATAATATGTGTTGGAGAACTGACAATGTCGGTTCTGTTGATCAGTTCGAGACTAGTGAGTGAGCTAGTCCTCCCCTCCGCCTGAGCTTCGTTTGCCGGGGCGAGAGACTACTGAAAAAAGTAGAGTTAGAAACAGAGAAAGTGCATGTATATATATACATATAGAGAGAGAGAGAGTGGGGGTGTCGAACGAGGTGGAAGAAATGAGTTGAAGGAGAGAGAGAAAGAGAAAGAGAGGCGTGAAGAGTGTTATAGTGGTGGAGGAGGTTAACTGTGGTTGAAAATGGGTTAAATGGAATCTGGTTAAATCCGAAGTGTGTCTTCTAGCGTTGCCTCATTATTCGTGCCCTGAAATTTATATACTTACAGCACGTTAGTATTGTAAGAATAAGTACAGAGGAAAGGAACTGAAAGAAACGGGTGAGAGAGAAACTAATGGGACAGGAGGTGGGTTCTTATTTCCGAAAAGTGAAACAGAAAAAAAGTGAAATTTCAAAAAGTAACTTATTTCACGTTTACACTGTTTGGTTAATACTACGTAAAAAAAAATAAGAAAATAGTAAATAAAAAATTAAATATTTTTGTTACGTTTTTTTATAAAAAATATATTAATAAAAAAATTAGGGTGCATTTGAATAAACTTTTATTTTTTGTTTTTTATTTTTAAAAATTTAAAAAATAAAAAGAATTATATTTTTTATAGTCCAGAATTTTTTATAGTTAATTTTAAAAATTAAAAAAGTAAGAATTTTTTACTATCTCAATTTCTTAAAATAATTAATAAATTTATTGCACTCAAAACTTTTATCTTTTTACTTTTAAAAATAAAAATCTATCCAAATGACCCCTTAATGATTGCATTATAATATTTTTCTTTGTCTGTCAAACGAAGCCTTTGTGAGCCGAAAGAAAAAAACCAGTTTCTCGTTGCCACTTGGCATGATTAGCATGATTTTCTATTGGTCTGTTTTCGTGGGAAAAATTATAAATGACAGCTATGTTAGTGGAAATACATAAATGGGGCCGGGCCCTCAGATAAATTTTTTGTATTTTTATGTTTTATGTAAATTGGCTAAATACTCAAAAAAAGATGTTATGGTATCTGTAAATAATCCTTATTGTATTTTTTGTTTGTGATTTTTCATTCCTTTCTCTCTCTTTTGTTAGAGACTCTTCCAACGGGACTGACTAAAGAATATCGTTAAATGGAGTAAATCATTAACCATCTACACTGTATTAAATGATGTGTGATCAATAGCTACAAAGGTTGATGTAACCAAATCATTTAATACCATATAAACTGTCATAATGTTTATTTTTCCAAAAAAAAATTTAATTAAAATTGCCTGAACTGAATCACTAATCTACTTTTTCTAGATTGTTGTGATTGAAGAAAAAAAAAATTGTTGGGGTTGATTTTTTTTTTTTTAATCTTAAAATGTCATTTGATATGAAGAAATAACATGGTAATTATTTTTAGACAACTCAAATAGTAATAGGTTGGATAATTAGTTAAAGGACATCTCCAT
>JAESVK010000695.1:1671974-1693413 GCA_017140935.1 Hamamelis virginiana | reverse complement strand
ATATATATATATATATATTATTTTAGGTGAGTTAATTGGTATTTTCAAACGAGACTAAATAGAAACTAAATCTTTTTTTTTTAGTTATAAGATTATCAAGTTTGATGAGCACACTGTCTAATTTTAAGATGCATTGGTTATATTTGGTTTGCCGCTGATTAGTTTTTTATTTCGTTTTAAGTATATTTGTTTAATCTCTTTGACTGTTGATTTGATATGTTAAGTTTTGGACGATTCGGAAGATACTGAGCGAGAAGCATATCTCGTCTTATCTTGTCTTAATTACAGATATATCCCTGTTGCTTCTGACAGTCATTTCTTATCTTCATTAATGAGAGCTGGTTTTTGAGTCTTTTTGTTGGAAGGGTTGTTTCCGTATTGAATTCTTAGGCTGTTAGTTTCAGCTATAGCTGCAGGTACTGTAGGTTTATAGCTGTCGTTTCGAATTCATTGAAACTTGTTTCCATTTTGATTGAACAAGAAGTATAGCCTTGAAAAAGCTTCCATCGTCTTCTCGCAGTCGGTTTCTCTGTTGATCAGCGTGTTCATACTCTCGGCACCGTTTACTTCTTCGAATTTGTTGCGTTTCTCGGTATGTTGTTTGTTATATCCTATTTATTTCCTTTAATATTTTTATTTATATATATTAACATGTAAATATTAACTTGGCTAAAGGTTTTTATGCACAGGATTTTTTTTTATATTTGTTCTAAACGGCTATATATGAGAAATGACAGTTGACATAAAAACTTACAAACATGTATTATTTGTTTTAATATATTTGATTTATATTTATGTTCGCTGATGATTTACAATTTATATTTTGAGTTTTTCCTATGTGGTGTTTTTTTATCGAACAATTTTACTGGAAGTTTTTGTTTTTGAGATAAGATTATAAATTTATAGAAATATTTTGATAGCGAAAAAAAAGAAAATAGAAGCAAAATAAAAACGAGTATAATTTATTTAAGACGAACTATTTGTTAGAGTCGGTGTTTTTTATTACATAAGTAGTGTTTTTTTATATTTTTTATAATTTGTTATATTGAATAAGATATCATCTGATGGGATAATTTTTTTTTTTTTATATTTTAGTAATGGAAGAATCAGTGGAATTTGAAAGGGAATTTCGTCTCACCAGTTTTTTCAAGGTTATGATAGGTGATTTCTCCCTGAAAATGGTAATGTTCTATCTCTGTTTTTTACTGACTATTGTATCTTTTTTTATTTTATAACGTAGATTTATTTATTTCGATTGAGTTTAGATGGAATTAAAATATGTACTATAGAATTATACCTGCGGTTTGTTCAGTTTGTTATGAACGCAAAAATATTTATCATTTTTATATGTTATTTTTAAGCGTTTTTTAAAATGTAATCGTAATTCATTTTGTAGCTTATACCAAAAGCTTTTACAAGGGGAACAGGATTGCATGATAGTATATCTGAAAACTGCCTTCTCACTACTCATAAAGGATCTTGGCGTGTTCGTGTTGATATCAAAAGTGAAGTAGAACTATATTTTACAGATGGGTGGAGTCTTTTTGTAGCACAGCATAAATTGATATTTGGAGAAATACTGGTTTTTGAACAGCTCAGCAGTTCTAGTTTTTTTGTTCATGTATTTGGCCACAGTGGCTGTGGAAAGGATTTTGATGGATGCACCAAGATACAAATCAAAGAAGAATTATCAGATGATATTGTCTATGAAGAGACGATTGAAAAAGATATAAAAAGTAAATAGAACTCTTAGTTTATATAGTCAATAGAGAATTTGAATTGTTTTCTGATAAATATTTTATTCCTATTTCTGGCTGTCGTTTTCTATGTTTTCTTACAGGGAAAAAGAGATCTGAAGGAGAGAAATTTGTTTCATCCCTGTGCCCTAATTTTACTGTGGTACTGAATGCTTCGAACTGCCGTCCAAAGAGACCTTACATGGTTAGTTTTTTGCTCTAAAATATTTGGCATTTGTCATTTGATTTTATTTAGATTTGAATAAAATTAATTGATAGTTACTTATCATTTAACCTGGTTAATTTATGTTTCAGCATATTCCAATTAGCTTTGTTCGTTTAGCTGGTCTTGATGCGATAGATTCGATTTTGGTTGAAGATATATATCAAAATGTTTGGACATTTAAGCTTGATAAAGCAACACGCTATACAAATGGAGCTAGAAGAGTGAGGTTGACAAAGGATTGGCAACTATTTGTTGAGGCAAACAAGCTAAGATTTGGTGACAAGTGTATATTTGAGCTTGATGAAAGCTATGTGAAAAAGGACATTCGTTTACTTAAATTTCGTATAATGTGCTGTGAGTCTTAATAGGTGTCTTGCTAAATAGTTTGTATTTTGTGGTTTTATTTTCAGAAGTGGAATTCTATCAATATCGAATTTGTATCTTCTTTTTTGTGGTTTTTTTGTGGTTTTATTTAAGTTTTTTTTAATGTTGTCTCTATCTTTTTGTTTGTACCGTAGATGGTACAATGTAAAAATTATCAATGAAATGCTGATGTTAATAGTTTTTTAGATAAATATGTTTAATTGGTTGACTGTTATTCTAATTTAATTGATTACAATTTATATTTATAGATTAAATATGTGGATATTTGGTATAATTATTATTGTTAGTATGTGAATATATATATATATATATATATATATATATATATATATATATATATATATATATATATATATATGCTGTTTTAATTGCTACAGAGGTATATTATAATCAGAAATGTATAAGAGGTTACCATGATAGATGACAATTTTTTAAAAATTAAATCTGTTATTTTAATTATTTATTTAAACAATGTATTCTTATTATAATTAATATTTATCGAGGAACTTTTTTTATTTAAAAATTTATATTTTAACCAGGGATGAAACTTTAAGCTATATTTTGTATGTTTTAAGTATAAAACATATTATTATTATTTTATACTACTTTGAGTTTTAAATTTTATATTATCTTGAAAAATAAATCAAATATAGCTATATTATTTTAATGAATATATAATATATGAAATGGATAAGATATACCTATTCTCTGATTAACATAAGATACGTACCATACAAAAAAAAAAAAAATATATATATATATATATATATATATATATATGTATATATATATATATATAATTTTTTATCTCCCAACGTTTTTCTTGAATGTCGAATGGTTAACTGTTTTTTTATATTGTTTGGGAGAGAAGTACAGAGGCAAAATATTAAAATTTTTTTTTAAACTTTTATTCTCCATATGTTTTTAAATGTTTTTCTGATATTTTGTCAAGAAATGAATGAAATTTTGATTTGATAGTTTAAGTGTGATATAATATAAGAAATTGATCATAGTGATATGATGGCTGTTTTAAAAGAAAGATTTATTTGAAAAAAATTGGATAAAAGCTGATTTTTTTTCTTCTTTGAAACCTAAGATTTTTTAAAGTCATTTTTCTTAGAAATGCACCATTGGATTATAATGATTTTTTACAAAGATAACATATAGAAGATAAACTTTTGGACTATTGAAAAAAAGTAACCATATGGAGGAGGTCTTATGTAAGGTTATGTAAGGTATTTTTTACAAAGATAACATACAGAAGATAGACTTTTGGACTATTGAAGAAAATTGACCATATGGAAGAGATCTTATGTAAGGTTATGTAAGATAAACTTTCTAATAGAACGATTGTATATATATATAGATATATTTATAGACATAATATTTAAAAAAAATACATTCATAAATATAATATATATGTATACATGTATATGTTTATAGAGAAATGATTTTATTTTCTTATATCAGTATAAGTTTTAGATGAATGTCACAATTGTTGATAGATCTATTCTTAAATTTTATTTGATTGTGTATAAATTGAAAGTTTGCTTTTATTTATTTCATCAATTTGGTATCTTATATTTTATAAATTGAATGTCCAGTACTTATATTTTATCGTGAACCTTATGGTTAAACTATACTATGCTGATGATACTTTAGTGGAGATATAAATGAAAAATAATTTAATGTCAGAACGAAAGTTGGTTTTTTTATTACAGTATTCATTAGTCAAACGATTAGATTCTGTTATTATCGATCGATTTGTGCGCATATGTTGAAATCTTAATATTTATGAAAGTAAGTGGTCAAAAAATAAAGAGTTTGTACCGAATGATAATATCTTGTATTGAAAGATTGGCTCGTAAACACAAAATATATTAAATAAAATATTGGATAAATGTGATTTTTAATATATAATATTATGTCTATAGGTATAATCTACTATTCAATCATAACAATCTATAATTTGTATGAAAATTATGAATATGGATTGAATATTTATAGTTACAGTTAATTCCACACAATTTGGTTGGAAAAAAACCTAAATCAAAGATCCGAATAAATGTTTGTTGGAGATATATATAATTTTTTTTCTATAATAAATATTAATCAAGTAAATAACTGAAAGAGTTCTACAGATTTTAATCGGTTCTCATTTTAATAAAGAAGAATATACTTAGTTCAATAACTTACTGTACCTTCAGAAGAAAAAATACAATCAAATCAATAACTTTATATAATTTGATAACTGTAATTTTTCTGATGTAAAATTACTCTTATATAAATTTTTATTACATATTTTACTGGAGGTCAAATAATATGTTTTGCTGTTGTTTTTATCAGGAAATGATTTAAAGTAATGATAAAAAAATTCTTTTATCACGCACACACATATAGATACATACTGATATATATATAGAAACAAATTCATCCATATTTTTAAAAATAAGCTAATACAATTAACCTGTTTACAAAAGGAACGATCGTTTATGAATATATTTGTTAAATATAGCTTCATAGTATATTTGAAATCAGTTAGCTGCAAAAGATAAAAATTTGAAGGTTAAATAAGTAAAATAACAAACAAAGAGATGCACTTCGAAAATACATTTCTGCTAGAAAAATTTTTTATTTTAGAAAAAAAAATGATGTAAAGTCAAGATGCTGAAAGACTAATGAAAACATAGAGCAGTTAAATTTAAAAGTAAAAAAAAAAAAATCCCATAATTTTATGTCCTATATCAACTAAAGTATTGTTTTATTCAAGAGTATTTTTTTGTAAATAAATTCTCCTCCTAAATGTTTTCCACAGGTTTTTGGTTAAATTTTGGAACAGGAAAGGTTAGACTAATTTACGAGTGGTCTAATATGTTAGTCCTAATTCGAGAAATACATTATCTACATGAATAAAAGATAAGAAGATAATTGATGCTATAAGAGTAGTATATATATATATATATATAGATAATTATTCATATTTAAAAATATATATATATACTACAGATGATTCTTAATTGAAGAAAATATTATTTATTATACACCAAAGTCACACGAATCTATTTGTTATATATATATATATATATAAAAGACAACAAAGTCATTTGCATAAAGTTGATACATATATATATCTAACTATATATATAAAAGGCGATATTCAGATTTAACAAATTTATTTGGGAAAAAACGTTTAAAGATCCTGTGACTATACAAAGGTATAACCACATTAGGCAAAAGGTTGTGAAATAATAGACGGTTATTTTAAGTTTAAAGAAAAATATCTGATAAAAAATAAATCAATGAATATATCAAGTTCATATGATTATAACCAACGTTCATATACTAAAGTCATTTATATCAATTTGTTAAATAATGAAATAACACAATATTAATGATTAACAAATATTTGTGCAGATAAAATTTCCAAAATATCATATTTATATAAAGTTTTTGCTACAAGCAGAATCAGAGAAGATGATACTATCACATGTACATAATCCATCACATGTCATATATAATAACAAATCGATACAGATCTTCTTTGACACGACAATATTCTTTAACAACCAAACAACCATAACAGCATCTATTATAAAAAGACAGTGACACTGGATTAGCTTCCATACATCGCCCATAGCACGGAGTAGTTTCATTCGAACAATAACAAGAAACAAAAGGTAACTGGTAATTTCCTATTCCTGCTTTAAGCAACCGCCAATATAAGTCACTTCTCAATGAAGGTAATCTAAAATCATTTTCTCCAAACAATTCTTGAAACAATTCACTACCGCGGGTTTTTTTTGACCAAACCATCATACTGCCAAGTGCAAGAGCATAGACTAAATCCGCAAAATATAAGCACTGGACAGTAGACGACATAGCATAGGCTTCTTCTAAAATTTGTAGCCCTCGAGCAATGTCTCCATGGCAAAAGATAAAACTCTGCGAAAATAATGTTTTACAAAAAATAAATCGTGAAGAATAAAGAATAAAATTATAAAAAATGTCTCATAACTTGGCAAAGAGTATACAAGGAAAAATTTAACAGAAGAACTCACTGTGCCGACAAAATATTTTGCATCTATATTTCCAGCATCCGCACACTCTTGGACAAATTTTACATAGGTTGTTACAGGAAATTGCCTGAAACAATATGCATCACTAAAGTTCACAGATCTTAGAACATCATTGCCTAATATGAGCTGGTCAAAAAATTTGCACCTGAAAAACAGTCCGAGGAAAATATATTAAAAATACTGTATAATAGAATAGGTGTCAAAAGAAATCAAAGAAATGTAATAACATTTATAATCATACGTCATTTTCAGTCGCATGAACCAGATAAACCCTTTTTCTTCTTTAACCAAACGGCCAATGATTTCTTCTCCAATCAAATTTGCTGGAACTCCTAATATTGAAGCTGACATTCTTGTTTATATAAAAAAGCAATTTCAAAAGGTAAGTAGCAAATTCGAAAAAAAGGAAGAGGAAATTTATGGAATTTGTTTACTTCAATTCATGAATATAAATTCGCTCTTAACACAATGTTCATATTTAAATCGAAATTAAAGTATTTCCCTTTCAAGACATAGTAACATGGCTTAAATAAGTTGCAGTCAATATGGAATTATTTTCCCTCTTTATTTGCTTATAAATCTAACTTTATAGAAGCTGAACTAAAACAATTTAATTGATGATATAAATAAGTTGCAGTCAAAAAAATAGAATATGTTTAAACAATAATAGTTTAATTAAAATAAGATTCTGAATTTGTTTAAATATTCTTACCTTCTTAATATATTAAGAAGAAAATAACAAATAAAGAGGGGAAAAAAAAAACCGGAATAAATTAAAAGCAATTTAATATTTATCCAGTTTCTCTCAAAAGACAACGATAGAAAATACAAGAGGAACAAACTAAATATAAATAAAAGAGTTTACCCATGAGCAAAAAACATCCGAATATAATTTAAAAATGAATATATAATATAGAGAAAAGGAAACTTCGGAGAGTACTAACCATTAGGACATGTGAGGTATACATATATTTTTAAAGATATAAAAATAAAAAATATTCAAGAGCATTATAATAGATACAGAACCGATTATTGAACAAAAAAAATTTTCCAGAAGGAATATATTGAACAAAGATAAAATAAAAACACAAATACACAAAGAATCAAGAGAAGTAATATTTATGACCTCTCCAACACTTCCGAAGTCGAATCACGTGAGATAAATTTTTCTGGAACCTGGATGAAGCAAAGAACAGGACAAAATAAGAGGTCTGCAGCCAACAACAAATTACAAATACAGACGATGAAGAAAAAAAATTTTATTGTATTTAAATGCACAAAAAAAATAGCCACAGGACAGATAGAGATAGAAAAATAATTAAGTAAAAAGAAAAAGGTCCAGTTAAAAAAAAAAAACATTAGAGCACGAAAAATAAATTTTTTTTTAAGAAGAAAGATATAAGGAAATATTCATAACCTGTCACTGAATCGCACCAATAAATCACATCGCAGACCTTCTTCAAGAACCTGTATGAAGCGAAACAAAAGTAAAATCAATGGTTTATAGCAGGGGGAAAAAAAAAATATATATATATAACAGTTCAAAAAAAAAAAAAACGAACGGAACGAAGAACAAGAACATAAAATCGCACTGCAAAGTATGACCGCGAGAAACCTGAAGAACAGCATCGTCAACAGAAAAAGAGAGAAGAGAAAGAGTTAAAGAAGCTATAAACGAAGCTTGCTATGGATATGGACAGAAGAGAGAAGCAAATGAGAGTATTCTTCTTGCAATACAGGCTGTGAGATAAGGATAAGCAAAAAGCCTATGCTACAAGCTACCCTGACACATGCAAAGAACCGCAGGCGGCTTCGCAGGGGGTTTCTTTGATATTTTTCCTGTGACAAGCAAACAAAAACATGTGGTTTCGTGCGGGAGAAAGCAAAATAGCGGGAAAAATGTTTTTTGGCATAATGAACAGTGCTTACAAAATCAGGATTTTTTCAGATTCGTAAATTTGGGTAGATTTCAGCAATTGGCGCCGTTTTATGTATTGGCAGGAGCGAAATCGACGTCGTTTGACGATTTGAACAGTAACTCTTAAAAAGCAAACTTTTCTACTCTTATAAGGGTAACATAGATATGAGCAAGCTGATTCAAAAATCCTTCTCAACCTTAACTGAACTTAAACAAACAAATTCAAACTTCATTAAATGTTTTGTGGACATAACTATAATCTGATCAAAAGTTGGAATCTAAAGAATTTTTTTAACAAAAAAATTAAGCAAGTGAAATTAGAAATTTCAAGAACTTCACATGATACAAAACTCAAAACTCATAGGGCCTGTTTACTTCATGAAAATTTTCACAATTTTCATTTTCTATGAAAATTTTTTAAAAATGGTTTTCGTTTTCAATTTTCAAAATTTAGAGAATGTGTTTACTTTGCAAAAATGAAAACTGTTATTAAAAACTAAAAATAGTGAAAATGCGTTTACTAAATCATTTTTTTTTTTTAAATACATCCAAACAATAATAACAATTGCTTAGAGGGATATTGCCAAGGAAAAAATTAAACTCCTTTTCTTTTTTCTTTTTTTGTGTGTGTGTGTTTGTTATATAGATAAAATTTAACTAGCATAAGTAAATTTATAATAGCATGTAGTCTAATTTTGATATTAAAAAATAAATAAATAAAATCTTCGAAATAGATGGAACATGCTACTACATAACATGATAAAGTTCATATAATGTCCTCACACAATAACAAACATACCATAGTAAAATACATCAACATCAAATACAAATTAAAAGTGTTTTCAAATTCTCTTCCAAACCGCATTTCTATCTACGACCTCGACGGTAATCCTCCCATAGTAAAGTGGCAATGTGATCTCAAACTTGAGCCATAAGGTGTCCATTCCTTTGAATCAACACATTCGTGTCTTTTTCCTCCCATATAGTATATAGAAAAGACATTACTATGTTAAGAAATTCTGTATCAATTAAATAAATAGTAAAGATAAACAAGAATGCAATAAGATAAGATGCTACATGTTACAATTTGGATTGCTGCAGTCAAGTTACAATACTGAACATTACTTATATAAAATTAAAAAAATTGCCCGTATGGATTAAAGGGAGTTTATATTCAATTTAACCCATTTAAAAAAAAAAAAAAAAAAGAATCCTATATGGATGGTTTTTAGGTCATTAATTATGGAGAAAATGTTAAAATGTCCCATTAGTTAAATAATTTTTTTTTCCCAAATTTTACTAATTCAGACTGATTTTCAAAACTGGACATGTGTTTTCATTTGGATTCTTCTCACTTTTTGTCAAATGCAGAGATAATAGCAACCTCACCAAAGCCCTGTTTTAGGAAACAACCACAATAACAACAAAAAAACAAAAACCATCTCCCAAACCCTTTCTCTTCTTTTTTTGACCACCCACAATCTTGAGTAGAAAACATGAAGTTCAATAAATAAATAATAACACAAATTTGAAATAAGGCAGGGCATCAATCTGCTTTTCAAAATTGATCTCACCCACAGTGACAACAATTATAATTGTCACCAACTGATTAAGTTTGATGAACCTATATGATATTCAGCAAAACAGTGCTACAGAGTCAAGTATCAGGCAAATCTGCTATTGCTATTGCTATTACAAATGATGCAAAATATAAGCCAAAGTGAATTCCTGTATTAATTTGAGTAAAATTACAACACCAGGTGTAGTAGTACCACACAACATTCTTTTCACCTCAAGAAAGGAGAGAAACATGTTTATTGAACTAGAAATTTGATCTATTTTTCAACAGTTCAAAAGTACTGTAAAATGTCTTGAAAACATACAGAATTAAATACGAGATTAGGCCAACACCCCAAATTCACCAAAAAAAGAAGGAACATAATTAACATCTGGATCCTCTACTTGGACTTGGATATGCTTGGGTAATGTGGCATAATATGGATGGTCTGCTTTTCACTTGGGTGATGTGTAGATGATCCAGATGATGACACATCACCCAAGCACCAAGCAAACCCAAGCAGAGGATCTTCATTCAATTTGGCCTTGGACCAAGAAAAAGAAAAAACTAATAACAATACGAGCATAAATCTCGCCCCGACAGTAAATACGATAGCACCAGATATGGGAACGAGTCGACCTGAGTTATAATTGATGGAACTTGCCCACAAAAACAAGGGCTTATTCCCATAAGCAGCTTTTGTTAAAAAAAAAAAACAGCCACGCTAAAACTTGACACCTCCCACCATATGTTTATATTCAGCATGAAACAGTTTGATAATGCATCAGCAAATCTAAACCATATATCTTACATCTATAACTCTACTTGAACTATACACCAACTCTTGTATCTACAACAGAGCTTTTTCCCTAAAAGCCAAATAAAACTCAAAATGCATTAGTCCTATATCAAATAACCATATTATTTTAATTGGTTCACACAAGACTTTCCACAAACATTTAGGAGGCAAACTCAAAAATTGACAGAAGCCATACCATCATCACATAGTGATAGCATTATTAAAGCCACAAGAAGAGGGGGAGAGAGAGATGATAAATCCAATAAATTAAGCTCTACAAATGGGAGAGAGATATAAAACAGACTATACACATAAAACAGAGATTTCTTTGCTTACCCTAGCTTTTTTCAGCAACCAAACAAAACTTAGACTCCAACAAGTTCAAGTTCCACATAAAACTGAGATTTCGATTCAAAAGGAGATTAAAACTATGAAGCATATGAAGAAAATTGGAAAAAATTTCAGATTTATGCCTAAAGTTCAACTTGAGTTGAAAATTTCCGATGAAGATGAAGATGGAGAAAAAAAATAAGAAGAGGAAGATGAGATTTACCTGAAAATTTAAGTGAAGATGAATCTCTTCTCTGCAGATCCAAGAGTCTGCAACTGGAGCTGCTCTCTCCATAGAAATGGAACTGCTCGTCTCGTCTCCTTTTGTCACGTAGAAATGGAGCTGATCGAAAGGTCATGCATTTTTTTAAAAATCCAAAATCCCATGTTTTCCATTTTTTAAAAAATTCAAAAACATCTTTTTTTTCATTTTCAATTTTTCTAAAAATTTAAATTCATTGTCTTAAAAACATTTTTCATTTTTTATAAGTAAACGCATTTTTAGGCCGTTTTCTGTTTTTATCGAAAATGAAAACTGTGAAAATTTTCATGAAGTAAATAGGACCATAACTTTTGGATAATTTCCTCAAAACATCTCCTATAAATCTATAATAAAATAAAGTTACTTGATTAAATTTTAAGGCTCATGTTTTTTATTTTTCCTATATATAAATCTAACCTATGGTTACAATCTTTTCTAAATACAATAAATTTGAACTTATATCTGCTTAATAAATTACTTGTTCCAATTTTAAAATCTATAGAAAATTTTATAAAGTTGACCTAGGTTTGATTCTTTTCTAAGTACAATAACATTTGAGCTTACATCGGCTCCATTTATCGAGACTGCCACCAATATCATACCAAAACCAAACATAATTTGATCTTGAACACCACAAATAAACTTCTAATCCAAATAAGCGAACAAGCAAAAACATGTATCAAAATCCAGAAACATTTGAAAACGGTGAGTGTCTGTAGAAAACAACTAGTTAACTGAAGGACAGCAAACCAAAAACAAAGAGACAAAATTCCTAGGGTTGGCACTAGCCTAAGGCTCAATCTTCGTCCTCTTCATCTCCATCACCACCAGCAGCCTTCTTGGCAGCTGCCTTCTGGTTCCTTCGCTTCACTCTTCCAGGGCGACCACCTCCTAGGGGACTTGTGAGCGAGAAATCAATGTGCTTCTGAGAGTCCACCCTCACCATGAATGATGGTATGTTGACCACTTGCCTCCCAACCCTGACAATGAAAAAATCAATTTCAAAGTGCAACACTTCCAGCAAATAAACAAAAATAAATAAATAAGAAAGAAAATGGTATGCACCTATGTAAAAGACAAAATAGCAAAAATCACTACGGTAACCAACAATATATGATATATAAACACTGTAAAAACCAGTCCTATCTCCTCCATATTCAATCAATGAATATGGCTTTGAACAATCGAAGCGCCTCTTACACTGTATAGGATTACTCCCGTTCAATATTTACAAGTTAAAGAGACAATAACAATTAAAGTGGCCATGGTAATCTTCTGCATTAGTATCCCTGTTCATCTGACACAGTAATGCGTAGATGGCATATATTCCCATCCACACCTGAGAAGAACAGGATGATTAAAACTGATACAGAACAGAAAAAAGGTTTAAAATCAGTATCTACATTAAGTCATTTAGAAGTGTACATGTCTAGCGGGTAATTTTATAATCATGAGCCCATGAAGCCAAAACTCAGCTCAAGCAAACTATGCATTGTTTTTATATACACAAACAACTAAATACAAGTAGATATGCACTTCTATGTCCACACACAAACAGCTACATACAAGATTACAAGTACATGAGCAATGAGCATGAACAAAGTTACACTAACTAGCTCAGAAAAACAATTAGATGAACATGAACAGTCACACTAACTAGCTCAAAGCAAAAAAAAAAAGAAGCATCGAACATGCAATGGTAAAATCTCCACATGCATATAGCATCTTATAATAATTACAAATCAGCATAATAATCAAAGACATTTGGGAGTGGTGGGATACATGCAGGCCTAAACGAGTCCCATCCAATCTATTCCCAAGGGAGACAACTGTTCACACATAAAATTGTTGAAAACAATTGTGCAGGCAAGAATAGATGGTATTTAAATGATGTTTAGATATATTTTGGAAAAGTAGAAAATATTCGGCAATTATTGGCAGACTTCTCCGGGCTTCCAATATCGTAAAATACTTTTTTCCTTTTTGAGGGGTTAAGCTTGAATTTCTTTTAACTTTTTTGCACAAAAAACAAGAAAAACAAAGGATAATACAATCAAGCACAAAACAAACCTCAACGAGGGAGTGCCACCAATGATCGAAACTCTTACTATCCACAACAACTCCTGTTCTTGTGAAAGCAGGAGTATCATCAATGACCTATTGGTCTTATGGCATGGGGTACAGTACCCAAGGGACCTTAGGGTACAAGGTCAAGAATTCAGATCCAATCTGTGCTATCTTCAGGATAAATGCGTGGTATTAGGTGTTATGACATATACTTATGTTCTCATATATAACCAAAGGAAAGGTAAATGCCATTAGGCCCTCACTTGACACTACCATTACTCTGGAACTTTAGTCCACTAGCCATAAATTCCCTCTTGATATAAAATCTAAAACATATTTTACGAACTGCATCCAATGTACAACATTGGAACTGCTTAGAAAAAATCTTTTACAGGATCGACCTTGTAAAACAAGCATGGCAAGGCACGCTCCTTGTCCATCCAGACGACAGGATGAGGCATTAATAAACTAAATGTATTGGAAGTGTATTCCCAATACTATGAAGCATACCTTAAAAAATAAAAATGAAAAAAGAAAAGAAATTTGCAAAACCTGAAAGTTAATAAAACTTTATTCAATGAACCTTATTATGTGTTTAGATATACCTGCTCTTCCCTGTTCTCACCACACTATTTCATGATGCTAAGAACTTAACAGGGTTACCTACCTTCTCTAACCCAAGAAAGCTTAGCGTAGTAAAACAAGAGAAAATGGGTCCATCAGCTTTCATATTACCATATAGTATATACGAGTTTCAATTTTGGCTCACCAACTAGCCCCAGTAATAAAAAAAGAGGCAAGCATGATTGCCATTCATTTACTATAACATTACTACTCCCAATACCAACTAATAAGTTAAAAAATAAAAATAAAAAGGAAATAAAGCAAAACACATTGTGGGTTACCGAAAAAGAAATGCCATAAAAAGCTCAAGCATCATTAAAATTAACTTGAGCTTCTCTACATAAAATAGCCAACTGAACTTCCTCTTAATAACAGAACCAGTATCTAAATTGTAACTACAAATATTTTTTTAACATGCTGAATGTGCATATCAGAGTATTACCCAAACAAAATACGCTAACAGGAATGCATCTAAATGACTGAAAAGAGGAAAAGTTGCTACTCAAATTTGCCTCCTTTCAACTATAAGGACAAGTTATAAGTGTCACAACAAACACGGCGCACTTGTCATGATCATCAGCCCTTCCTATTAACTACTAGCTAGTAAACAGAACAACCAAGAACACAATATAACTCTATAAACACAACAAGCAATCAAGATACACAATCCACACCTGTTTAGATCAGTTTAATTGCAAATCGCTAGAAAATATAGTAATTTATACCTGATATGCCTCTGCCTAATGAGCACACGAGCATGGTGAATAGACTTAGCCATGCCTGACTTGAACACAAGTGTTTGGAGCCGACGCTCAAGGAAATTCTCCACAGTCAGAGCCAAAACATAATCGAGCTTGTTCTGGCTCTCATCCAAAAGCCCATACCGATTCATTCTGCGGAGAAGCGCCTCACCCTCGAAGATCCGGCGGGGATTCTTCTCATCTAGAGTGAGAAGCATCCTTGCGGCATTTCGAATGCGGCTCAGTGCATACTGAACCCTCCACAGCTCCCTCTTGCACCGGAGCCCATACTCTCCCACAAGCTTCAGCTCTGCATCCAAACGCTCCTTCTCGTATGGACGACGCGGCTTCTTGAAAGTCTTCCCATCTGAAACCAACCACAATTGTGCATTTTTAATTAAATGATTATAGCGAAAATAAACAAATTTTCGGATCAGTGCAGCATGATCGAGGCCAAATCAAAATAAACAAATTTTCGAGGTTCACATGTTCAAATATGACTAAATATAGCGGTTAAAGAACATGAACTTCAACGCTGAATCGGAAAGAAAAGGATAAAACCACATACACACATATATTCAGATATACATACTACGAAGACAATATATATATATATATATATATATATATATATAGAGAGAGAGAGAGAGAGAGAGCTCTCACAGTTCCTGTAGAAACTGACGTGAACCATGGCTTCGTCGGCTTCTCCTCAGACGACGAGAAGAGAATTGATGAGGAAGACGAACGCGAAAACAGAAAATGAGACGATAGTTTATTATATAGGCAAACCCTAAACCCTAATCGCCCGCCTCTCCTTGGGCTTGAACGGGCTAGACTGGCTATGAAAGTCCTTGTGCTAGAGATGGGCTTAGAGTCCAAGCCCTTCGACTATGGGCCCTATCGAATTTAATCTCCACGAACTAGTACTTCTTATAGGGACCTAGAAATTAATATTTTTGTATGTGTGTGGTAACTATTCTTAAATGGTTTTCATGATGGAAAATACTAAATCCATCAGAATTTTAACAATCTTTCTCATACCTCATCTTGCCATGTTAATATAATAACTAATATGGTAGCTGATGTCATGTCACATTAATTATTCATGTATACTGCATTCATATGTCATTTTCAACCTAGTTCGTATGGAAAAGATAGTCAAAATCGTGGGAAATATGCATTAAAAGTCTTAATTTTCAATCTTAGTTTATGCTCTCTTAAGTACTAAAGACTTTTCATGCTTTTCTTAGATGCTAAATAAACAGAGAGCTACCTTCGGCTTTTTTGCAAAAAAGACACTCGAGCCGAATAATATGCTAATCGTGCTTAGTTTGATTAGAAAGCAAGGTTGGATTCATGCTTGAGCTTGGCCCATTATCTGCTAGTGAAATGACATTGAGCCATGTGGGTTTAAGTTCGTTTGATGAATTTGAGTGAAGCTTGGTCATGAACCGAGCACAAGCTGTGAGTAGCTTTGCTCATCTACGAGCCCTGATCAAACAGATAAGATGTGGGTTCAAAGGTGCAGTGTGTAAGCAAAATTTTCTATTTTAATTCAAGCGAGATAAAAGTCACTTTAACTTCACATTAAAAAAAGGAAAATACTCTCTGTCCTAAAAAAAGTTGACCCAAAAGTGTATTCAAATGAAGTGGCGGATGATCGAACCCTTTTCTGTTTTAGTAAATTCTTTTTGTATAATAAATTAAGAGTTATGATTCATTTGGAATGCTTTTTTGGAACAATTTTTTGGAATATATAGTAGAAAAATGCTGGAAATACTGTACCCTCTTCCAGTTTTTTTTTTTTCCGTGTGATATGGCTTATTGAGAAAAGCAAAAAAAAATTTATCCAAAAATAAATAAATAAAAGACTGAAGAGAAAAGCAAGTCCAGCACCCTGCACGAGGTCCATGGGTCCTTTAAGAAAAGCAAGTCCAGCGCCCTGCACGAGGTACATGGGTCCTTTAAGAAAAAGTAATATGTACTCTCTCTCTCTCTCTCTCTCCTCTTCTACTGCAACCTTGAACTCCCAAATCATCAATTTGGTTTAGCAGTCAATTTACTTTTCTCTCTCTTCACCTTTCCATCCCTTCACCATTAATTGTGTAACACATCTTCCAACAAAGTAAGAGCAGCAGTCAATTAAAAAACAATCCAACTTTCAGCTATTGTTGTTGTAGCAATACTCTTCTTATTCAATTTCTGCTCTTGCAACCTTCGATCTTCCACATCTAGCAGACGAAGTTTTCTCTTCGAATTTTGATGAACTGCAACGGCCAGACTTGAGCACACTATTCTCTTTATTCTTCCTCTATGAACTCAATCTTTTTTTTTAAAAAAATTCTATTATACTTTGAAGCTTTGTTAAGGGGAACAAATTTGACTCTTTTACTGTGAAAAAAACAGTAAAAATGAATGGAAAACTCATTCTTCCTTTAAAAAAAAAAAAAAATTCTACGAATTTGGCTCTTTTCTTCTTCTTCTTCTTCTTTTTTTATTTTTATTTTTTTATTTTTGAGTTTTCAAAGCATTTTGAGTGATTTTCACTGCCTTTTAACTGTATTGGAAGTGTTTTCATTTTGTTAGGAGTGTTTCACTAAGTTAGGAGTAAGTGTTTTCATTGTCTATTTTTTTAATGTTTTCACTGTCTTTTAATTGTGTTGCGAGTGTTTTCATTGTGTTGGAAATGTTTTCATTGTGTTTTGGAGTGTTTTCACTCTTTTTTTTTTTTTTTTTTTTTTGAGTTTTAAAAGCATTTTGAGTGTTTTCATTGTCTTTTAACTGTATTGAGAGTGTTTTCATTGTGTTGGGAGTGTTTTCACTATCTATTTTTTTAGTGTTTTTACAGTCTTTTAAATGTGTTGGGAGTGTGTTTTTTTTTGGGAAAATGATCAAAATGACCCTATGTAGGATCTTATTTATCAAGAAGTCCAATGAACTAGATTCTATACCAATTGCCCCCTGAAGGTCAAATTTGAAGTCAACTTTTAACTTTATTTGTCCATTATATCCCTTTCCTTCTTTTTAGCTGGTTGTTAATTTTACTTACCATATTTTCCGGCTGTCATTTATTTGAATTATATGCTGATTATTAGTTGGATATAGTAAATTTGTTTTTTGAATTCAGATTGCATCATCTCAGCCAAAGAATTTTTGATTTTTTGGATATAGTAAGTTTTTTTTTTTTAATTTGAATTTTGGTATTAGATTTTTTGGATATAGTTGTTAATTTTACTTACCATATTCTCCGGCAATCTGATCAGGTAAATCTAAACTTACTATTTCATATAAGTTAATAACATCACGTCATTTTTATGTTCCAAAAACATCGTATATATAAGTTAATCATTTCACGTTAATTATCTTTAATCTATTCCATATTATGCTCCTGAAAATGTACACACTGTTCATTTTTTTAAGGATCATAAAACAGTGATCAGCTTTTAGAAATAAAAACAGGGACTTAGTTATAAAATACATAAACCTTTTGTTAATCATGTATACAAGTTTTTTTTTATATACTTTCATATTACATGTATACATTAGTCACATATACGTCATAAAAACAGTGATCAGCTTTTAGAAATAAAAACAGGGACTCACCATTCACGATAGCATGTTGTGAAATCGTAAGTAATGTATACATATATACCGTCATGTATACATGCATATATACGTTAGTCACGAATACAATTTCATTGTGTTCATATTTTTGTTTTAAGTTATTTTCATGAATGATTTGATTGTTGAGGTATTTGTATAATTATAATCTATAAAATTTCACACATTTGTACTGTCATGTATACATATAGACTGCACTATAAGTTATGAAATGATGAAATGGGTTAATTTATCTGAAGCCTATGGATTGGCCTTAATTATTCTTGACAGCCAGCTGCATGCTTTTGAACTGGAAAATGAAATTTATATTCTTTTACATCGTTTCAGTTTACAGTAGTTCATTCTCATTTGTTACTTTCTGGATTCAATTTCGGGCATTTATAGATGATGCATCTTCCGAAGCTAGTCTTGAGGATGAGACTGGTGTAAGAATGGTGGCTTTGTTTGATCATGAGGAAGTTGGATCTGATTTGGCACAGGGAGCTGGGTCTCCTGCATGTATACATGGTAAACCACAAAAAATATTAATTACATATAGATGTATACATGAAAAAAAATTGTATACCATGTATACAAGGCTAATGTCAACAGTAAATCAAAAAAGAAAAATTTCCCATAATTCATTGTCAAGATTAAACAAAACCCTAATTCTTTCCAACAAAAGATATAGCTATCAAAACCCAAATGTAGAAAAGTTCGTTACTCTATTCACACATTTTTTTCCCAAACAAATATTACACCCGGGTCCCCATAATACACCCACGTATACATGTATACAAGGTTATAAAGCTCAAAACCATATATTCAGAAAAATCCATTCTTTTTTTGAAGAAAAAAAAAAAACTAATTTATTCACCTATATGTGATAACGATCATATCTTTTCTAGACAGAGATCCACACAAAAAAAAATTAAATAAATAAACAAAAAAATCAGCGGAACAATAAATCTTTACTCTGTGTTTTTTTTTTTTAAATGTATTCATTTAAAAAAAAAACGGGTATACATTTTTTGGATTAAAGATTTTTAACTAGCATCAGCTATGACTTTTCTTTATTGAAAGATTTTTAGTGCTAAAATAAACAAAAATATCTAGAAAAACCCAAAATCGCATGAAAGAACCGTAAGATTTTTAAAAAAGATCAAAACTTTCTTAACCTAAAGACATAAAGATTGAATCTTTTGACAATGTCGGTCCAACAAAACGCAAAAAATCGTGATTTTTGTGAATACCAATCAAGAAAAAATAGTGTATACATGTATACACCACCAAAAGTTAATATTTTTCAAAAAACCCATATTTTGAAACCACAAGAACAAAAAACAGATGAATCCCAACAAAAAAAAACGAAACAAAACCAAAAAAATAAGTACAAAAACCCAAATACATACTAGATTTCGCCATCTCGATCTTCTTCCCCTTCAAAACCAAGTTAGATGGTTTCGTCATTGCCGTATTTTTCTTGTTCGTCATGCCGAAGTACAGCCGATGACTGTCGCTGGAACGAAAAGGGTTCTGGGATGCTCTCGCCGACGGGGAACTTGTTAGTGAGAAATTTTCTCTCCTGATATTTTGGTTCGTGTTGTGATAGTGGACCTCCAAGAGTATTTCAGTTACCTATATTTGCGGCAACTAAAGGGGAAACCGAAAAAGGAAGCTCATTTTGGAATTCTAATGCTTACGTGGCTGGGGGTATTTTTGTCCATTACCATATTTTATTGCCGGTTACTTTTTGCTTCTATATATGAGGGGTCTATTGGTAAAGGCCTGTTATATGAAGGTTCTTTTAGTATAAATCCCGTTTTTTTTTAGAGTGTTTTCACTGTATTTGATAGTGTTTTCACTAAGTTGGGAGTGTTTTCACTGTCTATTTTTTTTTAGTGATTTCACTGCCTTTTAACTGTGTTGGGAGTGTTTTCATTGTGTTAGGAGTGTTTTCACTGAATTGGGAGTGTTTTCACTGAGTTGCTAATGTGGCACGGACGAGATTTATATGCGGGACTGATAACATCGCTCTATATAGTATTAGTTTTAAATAAAACAAGGGATGAGCATAGATGAATAATTTTTGTATGGGTTAAGCTTCAACAAACTGGACAACAGAGATCATCCGGTCTGCATCATTACTAAATTATTATAAATGTGATGAGAGAGAGTAAACTGATGAGGCTCACCAATGAAATTCTACATTCCATATATTTTGTAAGATGTTCAACCATAAATAGATAATTATGACAATATATTGCCATGACAAATCTCTAAAGGTTCTCTCGTCTTCAAAGGGAAAGAAAAAAAAAATCAAACTGTTCTATCTCCAAATGCACTACAATATCACACAATCTTTCTAACCCCTACTTCTATTCTGGTTACTATTTCTCCCATTTGCGTTCATGTTTGAATCTGGATCCTCATCTACAGAATTGAGAAAATGATCCATTGACGATTTATTATCTGGAGCAGACACAAGTGCCACAGCTTAGCCAGAATCTGGTACCATATTAAAAGTGTCCTTGCCAATTTTTATACCATCTTCAACATCTGCCAAGACATGTTTACTAGATGCTGCTTCATTACTGGCAGAATCAAGTACACCACTGTCTGAATCAACCTTCTGAAACTTAAATTCAGAACCCGTAAAAGTACCTGTAGGAACCTTGACATCTTTAAGTAGGATGGGATAAGGAAATTGCTCTTGTTCAACAATAATCTCATCATTATTTATTCCCATCTCCACATTGATACCGACTGCTTGTCCCTGCTTGTTTTCTTCTAGGATTATGGCACCAGATGAACCATCCATGGGACAGTTTTCTGCATTAAAATCTTTAATGGCTTGCTGGACATCTGTTTTGGAAGGTCGTCCAGTATTTTTAAAGTTCTCGTTGGGGTTGGTCAGGTGAGCCTCAGTTTCATTGCCATCACCTAGCCAACTGTCATCCAGGTCATCATATTGATCATGAAGATTGTCCATAGCCGGAGAAGTTGAAATTGGGGCGTCATTTTCCCGACTACCTGAGTATGGATTCTCTGGGACTCCTTGGTTGATCCCTTCATTTAAGTAGCTCTGGCTTGCAGATGGAGAATCAACCAGTGGAATG
>JAESVK010000695.1:1653967-1671874 GCA_017140935.1 Hamamelis virginiana | reverse complement strand
AGAGAGAGAGAGAGAGAGAGAGAGAGAGACAGCAAATGCTGACAGGATCATTTCACTATATATATTTATATAAATTTTCATATATACACATCTATAGATACTATACTTGGACCTTTGTTCACTGAAAGTAAATCATCAGTCCATCACCAAATGTGCTTTATTAAAGTTTTTAACAAATTAATTTCATGAAACTATGCCTTTCTTCAGTGGTTCAGCCACTGTAACATACCCATTGTAGTCAAATTTGAATATTTTCCTCATTGCTTGGATTCATGTCCATTTATGAGAGTCTCTTGTCCTGTTAACACCTCCAGCATGTGCTGGAAACTTGCTATAGCTTTTCATTGCACATTCCGTGCAATGAAAATCAGCTATACCATTTTATCATCAATTAGTGCTACACCTTGGTTATGTCTCGTGTGTTCTCTTTCTTTCATTCCAAGAACATCCACTCAACAATCCAAAACAACCTATCTCAGAATGCTGATGATGCTTACCTTTACGAAAAAGCTCAAGTCCTTGATACAGATAACGTGGAGGAACTTGAGAAGGGGTAAGAAGAGATGCCAATAGTGCACGTAAAGCTGCAAGCTGGAACTCTTTCCAAGTAAAAGAAGGTTCATTCAGAGGCACGAAATCAGAGTCTTCCTCACTGGCCCATTCCACATCAAAAGCATTTGTTGCTACATTTATTAGAAGAAGATCAACATCTGATTGCAAACGCTCACATCTCAAGGCACCACCCTGTGACAAATTATTTATTCATTATTCAATTTAGATCAGAATAAAAAACCAAAAAAATACTGTAACACTTCAAAAGTTCTCTCCATATCTGGATCTAAAACACACACAAAAAACCCCCTTGATGGGGAACCTCATTCTGAATTGGGATCAGAATAAACAAAAAAGATGATTAGGTGTAATTAATGTTCCAGGTAACAGAACTGAAACGCAGGTAAAAAAAAAGTTCACATTTTAAATTTCAAATAATTTAATAAGCAATACTCCAAGTTTATTTAGCCACAGCAATCTACTGATGAGGTTCTTAAAAAGACAGGTATCACCTATCACAATTATTACTTGCTGGGTCGGAGCGTTTTCCAAGTGTTAAGAGGCTATTTTGGAGACTGAAGTAAAAAATCAGTATCAGTTATGTGAGGCGTATCATATTTTATTAGTAAGGGTAGCTTAGTCTTTAGCATGAGGAGCTTAGTAGTTTAGCAGTTTCCTAATATTGGGTTATTAGAGTTTAGTAGTTTCCTAATATTGTGTTATTAGGACTTATATTTCTTATTTTTCCCGAGTTTATATGAATTCTCTTTTGCATAGTTTCATGGTATAAGAGCCTAGGGCTCTCATGAACCTTTCCACAGCAGTTTTGCACTCTCTCAGCCAGAAGTTCTCAGTCCTTTCAAGTTGCACTGCCAGACACGATAGCTTCTCCTTATCTGGCTTTTGTTGCACCACAGCCAGCAGGTCTCTCAGTCTCACAGGCTTCTTTGTCTTCTATCAGCATTTTCTAAGCACAACTAACAGCAGTTATCGCACGACCAAGTTCTCCTATCTCAGTCACACGATCAGCCTCTTTTCCTCCTGAAAGCTTCTTCTCAGTCAAAGTACAGAGCAGCAACTTCTCTCACTATTTTTTCTTTTCACAGACACACCAGCAACTACAAACCTTCTTTCCTTCTCTTTCCTTTCTATTACACTAGGATAGCACCTCTGGATCATTCCTCTATCAGTCTCACACTCAGCAAGACCATTTGCACCCAAGAACAGGTTAATTGGACCCCAGCTGCAAGTCTTTCTAATTCTCCACACGTCTCTTTTTTTTGTTGCACCCAGTCACACAACAACCCAGAATCTATTCTAACCCAGTTGCATCTTTGTAGAACTTTACTTCAACTCCAAGGTCAAACAAAAGAAAAAAAATGAGGCGAAGCTAAGCAGGGCACAGCTCAGCTCAGCTTTGATTGTTTACACCCCTTTTACCTTTCATGGATGCTCAGGGTGGCAACTCATTTTCAATGCAGTCTGATTTAGGCTTCATGCACGAAAATCACTTTCACCGTATAATCAAAAGAAGGCATTTTGTGTAGTTTTGTATTTATTCATTTTATTCCATTTGATGATACTAGGAATCTGACTGATCAAATGATCAAACATGTCAAGTCTTCAGGCACAAGTACTTCTATAAGGGATCCATCATATAGGGAATTCTTTATCCCCACGTGCAACTACTTATTAAACTTATTTCCTATATCGTCTATATTCATGCAATCCCTGAAATTCTGCTTTTTATCATAGTACCTGAAAATAAAATTGTCCTTTCCTTTCAAATGAAGACTCAACAGCTCGAAAATTCAATCCTAGTGGGCAAGAATTTCAGGTATCACAGGGATAGATTACACAGATGATATAAGCCCTGACTCAATAATATGATCTGACCGTACCGTGGGGGAACTAATGCGCTGACTTAATTGCTAAGGATGGATGTAATAGTAGCATTGCTTTTAAGTTTCTTTCTATTCCACCTAGCTATGTATCTTTAAATTTGGACGCTGATGCGCGTAGCTTCCCCTTTATTCATGTTGTTGCTTAGTTGTTTTTAATGCATTTCCTTTTCACCAAACCCACAAAAAAACAAAAAAAAAAACCTAATATGATCTAACAAGGTAAATTATTATTAGTTTTTCTTAAGAGAATGTGAGAGTAAAATAACTCATCGTCACTGATTACATGCATGGTCTTAGTTTTCTTCATAAAATACGCAAAAGACACATACCACTGTGAGAAGAGCTTCTAATGCCTCCAGTGCAGCAATCTTTAAAGAAGTTAAAGTTGGATTTTCTTTGCATGTCTCAACTTCCAAACCCTCTCCATCCAGATCCTCCTCAAGAGGGCCAATTGTGGTGTCATGCTTATTTTTCCGATTACTAGGCTGCAGAAATGCTTCAGTAGTGATTTTTGAGTGCACACTGGAAGATTCCATCCCACTTCCATATGTGACAGAATCCAAATCAGTAAATGCATTGCTGATAACATCCTGGGCAATGTGTAATGCTATTCCTGCTCCAAAAACAACTCTGGTAATTAGTATGCCACTGGATTTGATTTGCAGGACTGACATAGATATAAATGGAAAACAAACACGAGTTCTATGCTCAACTATAACATATATGAGAAGAATGGTAACGAAAGAGGGAACTGGCAGATTGAAGGAAATGAATACATGCAAAAGTATATCAGGAAAGAGACCAGAAGTTTTTGGCAGATTAGGAAGGTAGTGCAATTTGACCTTCCTTTCCACTCTTTAAAAGCAAGAATAATTGAGTAGGTTCAGGTCAAATTGATATATTGAAAAACAATATATATATATTCACATGAAGTATTAAACTTCTTATTTATTAATGATACTCCAATCACTTGTTTTCAAGAATAACCACTTCTATGGATTTGTACAGGGCAGTACCAATGGTCTAAGAGTTCAGGATAAATAACTTTATATCGTGTATGCATAGATGCACATACATACTTGTGTAAAAAAAAAATAGAATATTTAAGAAATATCATTTGAAAAAGTTTTTGGCAGCATTTCCTTAACAGAAATACTTTGATGATCTAAAATGGTACATTAGCATAAACAAATGAGGAATAATGTATTTTTAAGAAACCGCTGCATACCAACACCCATAGATATCAGCAAAATCCTTACGATCGAGTAGACCTTTATCCTCAGTGTTGGCAATGCACATCTCCTGAAATACTCCGTTAGGAGTTGCACAGTGTCTACAGCGTGTGGTGATAGTTGACTGCAATATTAGAACATACGCAGAATGTGAGAACCACATTCATTGAATATAAACAGATACAGAAAACAAGAAGAAGAAGAAGAAGAAACAGTGAAGTTCTATATCAGTTTGTTTATGGTGATATATGGTTCACCTGCGTACTCCTTTTATGATTGCAGTGAGGAGATCTAAACTGTACGAATGCAAAATTGGAAGCGCAAAACAAATACACTCTTGCCGTAGGATGGTTGTGAGGGGCAATAAACCTTGACACAAGGAACCATCTGCCATCAGCACTCTCCCAACAAGGGTTAATAATGGACAAACTGGAACGGTTACCTGTTGAGAACAATATATGGTGTTTCCAAGGAACATTACCTCAGTTCGAAAATGTTCTCACAATTACTTCTGTGACTGAATTTCCATTCTTCCTTTTTTTTTTTTTTTTTTTTTTTTAATAAAATTCCTCAAAAGCACTAAGAGAATCAGAACGGGCTTACCTGAACAGGATAAGGATTGGTAAGCATTATACAACAGCAAAGCATCAAAGTAGGAATACTGGAAACTAGCAATTGCTTAGATCTTATTCTTGCCAGATTAGAGAGTATATCTGACATTGTCAGACCTCCTAAGGGGTCCAGGGGATCTTCTCGTGGTGGAACCAATAAGCTAATTGCTCCAAAACAACTAGTTTCTGCAAAACGAGCAAAAAGGAGTTAATTCCCATTAAAGCTGTCAATAAAACAAGATAGTGTTGTTACGTACCTTCTTGTACACCTTCGAAGGCTTCATTCAGAAGAACATCTATTGATATTAATATTTTTTCCACTGTTACAGACCAGCTGTCCTCATCACCTCTCGACTTTGGAAGTAAGGCTAAGCAGTGAGCAAACTTCTAAACATAGAAACCAAACAGAAAATCAGATAAAGTTTTGTTATACATCGCTATGCCGAAGACTGCGCAAAGAAACAAACATTACACTTGCCTTCAACACATTAACACCGTATCTCCCTGAAATAATAGTTGAAACAATAGCAGCTTGAGCCTGCAAAAGATATCGTGCCCTCATTTCAGAAGGTACCCATTAGTTAATCAACTGAGAGGGTTTTAAAAATAATACTTACAACTAAAGATCAATCCAGAAAAGATAAATCATTTTATGGTCTCCGTTTGTAAAAGCATCAAACTAGGTTCTGATACTTCTTACATTTATCTCATATGCCTCTAACACATAGTAGAAGACAATTTTTCTTCTGAATGTCATAGATGAGCTGGTGTGGCCGTGTGGCTGCTTCAAATATAGGTATCAGTTTATATATGGCCAAGTCTTTGTTAAACACAACCGAGCTCATAACAAAAACATATTATTAAATGAACAAGAAACTGCCACAGGATGGTCAAATATGAATACTCATCATTTGTTACTCCCATATATTTTTCTCGATTGCATACATTACATTTTTTTTAAAGAATTTATTGATATATATATCATGTATAACTGTGCCATGTTTGAAGTCTAAAGAAAATTTTGTCAAAGCAATGAAGTTGACAGTCTAGCAAGGAATGGATGACTAGAACTCACGCTTTCATATTTACGTCGAATGGATGACGGAAAGCAAGTTATAATGGTGCATAACAGATCAACTGCTCCTTCCTGCACAACTAATCACCAATGAGGATGAAAAATAAACTTGAACACATGAAACCATATCACCGGAACTGTCATTTACTGAACATGAAAAGATAGCTTAATGGTTGGACAAATATAAAATGTTAGTTGATTATAAAAAAAATAAACAAAAAATCATATAAGCAAAGTAGATGGCAGTAAGGTACAAGAGGCCACTGACTTCTTTTTAATTCATAATTAAAGTTTCGGTCACCAATCCATGCAAATATTAAGTTGAAACTTGAGAGAGAGAGAGAATTTTTCATTCTCTTTACTTACGAGTGCTTCTGTACTAGCATGAACCATGAACAAGCTGTATTTTTACATTACATTCAAACACGCTGCAATATAGTACCGACCTGAGTTTGCATTTCAACCTAATAGTTGAAGATTTCTATTAGAGTCAGTCACTCGGTCTGTGAATAAAGAATTGTGTATGACAAAAAAGCAACATTCAAGCAACAACTTAGCTGTCATCAGCTGTAAATGATAGGACTCCTTTATTACTGTCAAACTTAGTTGTTCATTGACTACTTTGAGGTGCCCAAATCAAAAAAGAAGCCTCTAACAATATACGACTAACCAATTCAGCCTCTGAGCAATCCTTATCTAACAGATTCAAAATTGGTTGAATAAGTTTCCCTGCATGAATTGCCCCATCTTTCTTTAAATTTGAATATCCACCCAACCTAATGCAGGAAAGAATATTGCATAGAAAAATGAATAGACTTCACTGTGGAATTTATAAATAATAGAGCCAAACATGAAGATAAAGAATTGTAATTTGGAAATAGGATGCAAAAGCTTAACTACTTGATGAGAAGTCTCAAATCATGAAAGGAAAATAGATAAAAAGTCATTGTGCACTCCACGCAGCAGAATGTTGGTAAATATGGAAGCAATAATTAGGGATTGAAAGAAACTAATAGGAGTTCTAATAGCATGGGAGAAAACGCCCTTAAAAAACAATGATGATTTTAAGCAAGTAATGGACGCTGAGTCGCTGAGATAGAGCACACAGCCATCCTCTTCAGACCAATATTTAGGCAAGACAAAGTAATTCCCACTTTAATCTTTTGTTTCCATCACATCATTACTCTATCATTTTTTAATAAGAGCATAAAAATTGAAAAAGAGGATAAAATATAAGAAGAAATGTCTGCATGACTATCAATGTAATCATAGATCAATTAAGGAGAAGGTAAGAAACATTGAGGACATTTGCAACAGACATAGAAAGAGAAACTATGTTGCTTCAGGCCTTCAAGAATACTACATGACAAACTGAGAATAAGAGAGAACCCCAAGTATAGTCATATGGTTTCATGCGTGGTGAAGACCAATACACAAATGATGGAGGACTCTGCCCTTCAAGCTTAAGTTCCAATAGGCCAAGAGAAAACTAAAGAAGACATGAATGGAATCATGGAAGTAAGTAAAATAAAGTTAAGTTATCACAATATTACACCAAATAGTTAATGGTTTGGGGGAATAAAATATGTCTAGCGCAATCAAGATTGGACAATAATGATGATGATTGAGAACTGATAATTCTTCAAAATCCTTCACTTGGGCATCAAAATGCATGCTTTAGTTGATTGACATGAGAATATGAGCATCCACAGGCATATTATGTGATGGTCCCTAAATTACTTGTGTATCACAATCATTCAGGTCCAACAGGCAAGCTTGCCCACGAGCCCTTCCGAAAAGATCTCCTTGGTCAGCATGCAATCAAAATGGGTATTTTCATATTATTAACTTAACAAAACTTATTTGAAAATAATTGTCAAATAGCTATGTCTACAAGCATAAAAGTTGAAATAAGTCTACTCACATTTTAGTCAGACCTAGAAGTTGTTGGTCAATCTGCTTTTGGATTAAAGCTGGTTAACTTTATAGTATTGAAGTTGCAAACTTGCAATGCCATTATCATGTTGTATATTATTTTTCACTAAAATATTAGAAATTCATTTAGAACCATTGCAAATCAAGAGAGAAGAAGTAGGAAAAAGGAATTTCCATCTCCAATCAGTACATAACTGAACATCTTCATGCTTACAAAACATGCCTCATTAAGCATTACATATTTATTACCAATGGAAAATCGATGAGCATGATAACTGCTATGATTGTGTGTGTGTGAGTAAATCTTTTCTATGAAAAAACAGAGAAAAACCAACCTTCCAAGCAGATTTGATATGGAGGAACATGAAGCCACATTTACAGACTCATAATCCGACGGTGGCTGCTTGAAACATGAGAAACCACATATTATGTTCCATTTAAATCTGTTGAACTGTAAAAAAAAAAATCTGATAAATTGCAAGATACAAATGGAAAGATGGCAGTAATCAAGAGGCATTCTCAAAATATAAAATGACAAGTGCAATCCTCAAATTCAAGAAGTTTCTCTGCATAAAATTGCTCTTGAATAAAAATGAAGTAGCTCAGGATCATGACATTTCTCATAGAAATCATTCTATCCGCCTTGTACAAAGTTCACACCCTTCCCTCACTTTTGGTTTTAGAAGCCATCTCCTCATTGGGGCATGTAAGAAATTAAGCAGGTCATTGGAGCGGAATGACTATCCCACTGGTTTCAGAAAGATAGAGCATGTAGTCTTCATGTTTCTGTTGCAGTATAATTGAGAAAGAGAGATGATTGTGTCCAATATGAAGTGCTACATGTAGGTGGGTCAGAGCATATTAACCTTGATGTCTATTGAGTGTTCACTGAAGTGTGCAAGCCCAATGTATTATTAGATTGATGCATCAAGACACCATACTAACTTGAACGTAAATAACTATAGTAGCATCAGAAACGTCACTCAATGAAATTGTCAATGGAAGCCGTACATACACAGGAGAGAATCTGTGAAGATGGGATGGGATACAAAAGGTCATGTTTCTAAAATCCATGGGATCAATGACATGTTCATATTACAACTAATAGCTCCACAGTCCACTCATATCATACAACGAGTCAGATGCCCACCTAAAGTACATTTTCAACAGATTAGAGCCCAACAGCAAATCTATCCAGAGTCCAGACCTCCGCCAGTGCCAATCAAATTGACCCAAAAGAGTTGGCACCTTGAGTAATGACAATAGGTAGTGCCAAACAAAAATTACCATAGTTTTTTCCCCTTTTTGGTTGAGTAGAATATTTAGGATCCATGAGAGCCATTGACAAGCTTCTTATGAGACATAAAAGAGATATTTTCAAAATCTTGAAAGGGATTCATGACTCTGGCAGATAAAAGTGGCATTAGAAGTTTGTTGCAGGGCATTTCACATTCTCTAGGGTAAATGGGTCGCTCATAGAATTAGAGAAAGCTCCTTGTTAGATAGAATCCTCATATTATTTTCTGAAATTGTATATATTATTTGGTTTACAAAAAAAAAAAAGAAGAGTGTTAATTCACATTGACGGATGAACTAAATTACATTTCTATAAAATAGGAATAAAAAATCAACTTATATATCACAAACAGAAGTTAGTTCTTAATAATTTAAAAAGTTTAAACTTAAGAAAAAAAACAAGCAAACTATCCAGTTGATTATATCATAGAAACCAGAAGAGCTTAATTATTAAAATGTAAGATACATTATACAAGTCAATTTGCATACATGGATACGTGATAGGAGCTCATCAAACCAAACAGAGTACGATGCTAAGAAACGATTGGAGCTGCATTCTAGACAAGTCAACCCTAGCAAAATGCTTCCTGCCCAACTTTTAGCTCCCTGTATCAAATTGGCATTATCCAGTAAATAAATAAGCAAAGGGCTATTTAGATAATATTGAAGCTCAAACAAAACAGCCAAAAAAAAGTCCTCTTGCTCTCCACGCAATCACTAAAAAAAATCATCGTTTGGGAGCCAAGAAAGTGAAAACATAAGCTTCTAAAGTTTCAGTTTCTTTTCTTTTCATACATTTTCTCAGCAACCAAATGGATAACTAGATTGGATATATTGAAAATGACTCCCACCATTATCTAACACTATATCCTGATAAGAGCTGAAAATCAATAACAAAAAACAGAAAAGAAAAGAAACAGCAACAGAGAGCTTGGTGCAATGTTTGTAATGTTAGCAAACAGTTTGGTTGGTGAGTAAATGTAGGAGGAGAGAAAAAAAATAAAAAATCAAACTTTCGAACTTATTTTCTTCTGGCCGTTTTCTCTTATCCTATGTTTGGATTAAGAGAATTGGAGAGAAGAGAAGAGAATCTCATTGAGAAAAGAGAAGTGAAAGTTATTTAACTTTCTCTTCATCCTATTTGGATAGCTTTCAAAAGAGAAGAGAAGAGAAGAGAAGATTTTAAGGTGTAAATTCCAAAATTGTCCTTACTTACATAAAAAAGAAATAAAAGCTAAAGAAGGAAAAGGAAGGAAAAATAGTAAAAATACACCACACTAAACAGCCTTCTCTTCTCTTCTCTCCAAATCGGAGAGATTTGGAGAGAGAGGATTTTGGCCATTTTTCCTCCCACTTTCTCTCCCCATCCTTCCTTTCTCTCCAACTCTCTCTATCCAAACAAGCTGTTAAACATGGTCAAGCATTTTCCTTTGCTTTCCCTCATTCCTTCCAAGAACCAAACAGAATGGTTTTATGTCCACAGCGAACAAAAAATTCATTTCATCCAAACTTAATACAACTATTTGCCTCTGTTTAAGAAGCACGGACACTTCTTTAGAGGAGTTGTGGCAGTGTCAAAACTCGTATTATACATTAAACTCTTCCGGCATGCCTCTAACACAATACCTCGCCCTTCCGCCCTTGGACTCCTTTTCTCTTTAATTGGTATCTATTCAATTTTTATTTTTTATATAAATTTAGTTAATTAAATATCTAAAAATACTCTTCTATCATTGGTCCACACAAATTTCAAATCCCACACAAATTTCAAATCCACGGCTGTCAAAATTTCTTTTCATAATTCCTTTATATTGAACCAATACAACATTTCAAAGTATTAACTAATTTTTTTATATTCAACCAAGGCACCCTTTTATAATATTCTTGGTGGCTACCATGCAGCCACCATATGCACCCTTTCATATCTATGTAAGGATTATACCCGTGGAAAAAGGTTACACATGCTTTTATATACCTACTCTCTTGTCTCTTTGTTCTTTCTTACTCTCTTATCTTTTTGTTCTCTCTCACACATATATATAATCTATAGTACGTTGGATCTACAATTGTGCTCGGATAGAATTGTGTGCTTCTTTTATCTTCTTCAATTCATCTGCTCAGCTACGAGATACCGAAGGTACATGGAAAATACATAAATGCGGTGAAATACATCAAAAAAAAATTTTGTACACATTTAACCAATATGCTGGTAAATTGTTTGCTCTGGGACAAAGCTTAAAACTGAAAATTTTATGTTCTTTTCTTTTAAGTTTAATCCCATCTTCTCACCAACCACAATATATATATATATATATATATATATATATTCCCGATCTAGTAAGTATATGCTGACTTTTAGCATGAAAATAATAGAGAATTGTGGGATGCATATTTTGAAAAATCGAATGTTGGATTAGATACTCTTGTTATGGATGTCACATCTGCCGAAAATCACAGTGATCTGATGCAGGCATCTTAAAATACATACCCTGAAAAATTCTAACGACCAAAATTGTCACAGTTTTTCTCAGTAACATGTATAAGAAACCAACCGTTTGATCACTATGATTTTTGACATGCATGACATATATATACATAATATCTAGTCTAGCTAATAATCAGTTTTTCAAAATATGTATTCATTTCTGTGTACACACATATTGATTTATAAAAATGTAAATAATTATTTACCACTTGATCAGAAGAGAGCAAAATCAAGCGGTGAACCCAATCATCAACAGCCAATTTCCAATCGTGTATCACTTCGGCATTGACTCCATCTGGAAAAGACTCAGAGAGTAGTCGGAAAGTCTTGAGCTCACGAACAACTATTGCTAAATCAGCATTCTCAGGAAAGGCGCAGTCTTGATCGGGAAGGTGGTGATGGATAAGTGAACGAAGCAAGCGAGGCTTCAGCTTCACGTCGTACATGTTCTCTACGTGATCCAACGTCGCCATTGAAGACGAACAAGCATTCAAACTATTGCTTGGCTTTGTAACTTGTTTATTTAAGAGAGAGAAGAGAAGTGATAGAGTGAGGGACAGAGAGACAAAAGTGGTTTGTTTTGTGAGGTAGTGACTCGTGAGAGGGAGAACCGTTTTGCAGAGTAGTTTTTTGTAACGCACGATTTTTCAGAGAGTTCAGGTGCTGTTTAGACCACCATACTTACGTGGTCTTGACCAATGAGGTTTCAAAGGTGTCAGAAGATTGGTTTGGTTGTTGAGACCATTTACCTCCGATTCGAATGGGATCCCTAATTTGGCTTCCTTAGCTAAAAGTTGAGGGCCAAAATACAAAAGTCATGTTCCAACGTGACTACACCCGTCAAACTTAATTTCTATTTTCTTATTTTAATATTATTTTGGGAGAATGTGTATGAAAATACTAAGTTTTGTTAAATTATTTAATATTGATTCTTTAAATTAAATTCTAAAAATTAATAAAATAATATTCCATAATTAACTAAAATAGAGGGTATGGTTGGAGCAGCTAGCTTAAAAGTAACTCACTAAAATAACTTTTAAGTAACTTAGAAAGCTCCTTTATCAAAATTTAGAGAGTAGGGTTAGAGTTGTTCTTTAAGAGTAACTGATTTTAGATGCTTATTATGATTTTAGACACTTGGAGTTGCCTCGGCTAAATAGTTTTCAGTTTTTTTTTTCAAGAAATGAGTAAATGATCCTCAAGACGATATCACTGTAACAACTAATAGCATGTGACTAATGCTCTGTGTTCCATGCTAATTGAGATCTGTTGCTTTGTGCTGTATTGAAAGAAATGCATCTCCAAATTAAAGACCAGGGAAATTTAGAAAATTTGGCAACATGGTAATATCCATTACTGATGGTCTAGTTCATAATGACAGATATCAACATGAACATGCATGCCAAATTCTACACCTTACCAAAGTTTTGGGCGTGAGGCTGCATTTTCCTTCTTAGGGTGATAAGAATAGAGCTGCAATGTTCAAAAATCAGGAATGGCAGAATGAGGATCTGTAGGGACATTCCTTACTTGAAACTTTGGGATATCAAGAGGGGATCTGTGAAGACCCACAAGTCCAGAACCCATTTTTGTCATCCTCAGGTATATCCATACGCGTAATACAAGCATTTCGAAGCCAAATGCAGGACTTGGAAGAGGGCAAGAGGCCAATCCAACTATAAGCATAACGGGATTTCATTCCTCATTATATCAACTCTGATATACACCATTCTTTTTAGCAGAATGATATGAAATTGAAACAGGATGATGGATTCAATCATCACCACCTTGCAATGAGCTGATTACAAAGATGATTAAAACTTTACATATCCTGAATCCATTGAGTCAATCCGAGCAATAACAACTAGATCATAACAACATTACATTTTCAAAGCCTTAAACTCTGCCGCTGCTGGTGCTAGTGCTGCTGGTAGTGGTGCTATTGCTACAACTGGGCCGGGGTTGCTGAGTTGCTTCTGGCTGTTTGGCGAGAATTTGCGATGGCCAAGAATCTGATGGGGATGGGTAGCGAGCATGTGGTCTGCTCACATTAGATGGAAGCTTAGATGTAACATCTCCGGCAAGAGGCTTAGGGTAAGCTTGGAGATCACTATGCAAGGGAACCACAAAGACTGGACCCGCAACAGGCGCTGGCTGTGACGCATGGTCAATTACAGGCAACAAGAGATGGTCATCCTGCAGCTGTGGTGTAGCGTTGTTATGTTGCAATTGGGAAGGATTTAAGTTCCATGCTGATTGGGACAAGTTCCTCTCTTCCACCTCACTCTGCAGCTTCTCAATCTGAGCTTCCAGGGCAGAAGTCTCCTCTCTCAACTCATTCTTCTCAATAGTAACCTGTCCACCAATCATCCAAGCACCTAAAATGTTAAACATAAATTTCAGCAAAGATCCAGATTACTGCACATGCATCTTGAGGGGTTTTTTCCTTTTCTTTTTTTTTTTTTTTCCTTCTTTTCTCTTGGAAAATCATTTTAAGGAAAATAAAGCCAACAATTTTGTCTTCTTTTTGCGTTCCTACACTGTTCTTTCAAATCCAAAAATAAAAGACTTGGATCAACTTAACAAAATTAGCCCAAAGCAAGAAAAGGGGAGGCACACATGACTATAAAAAATAAAAAAATAAAAAAATAATAAAAAACAAAAAATAATATAAAAAATAAAACTTAAAATGCATCTATAACAGCCTCAAACAGAATTCAGCCAAATGCATGAATAGTGGAAGGTGCACATGACTGTTTGTGACCATCAAATTTGCCTTTAACTGAATTAAAGTTCAATTCAGTCCTGTATTCAATGAGGGAAAAAGGATAAAAAGAAAGAATGGAATTCTCATGAAAACAGGATGGACTTATTTTTTAATTTATTTTATTTTATTTTTGGATAAGTAAAGCAGGATGATTTTCAGGATGCTCACATATCGAGATTCGGATAAAAGAGCTGCATTCTCCCTTCTAAGACCGTCAATCTGAGCAAGCAGGTCCCGTAGTAGTCGAGTGGCATCACTCACTATAGCGGCCTTTCCATTGCTCTGCTGAGCTGGTTCTGTATAAAAGATATGTTAATAAATAATGAACTACCAGTTTTCAATAAAATTGCCAATCACATTTTGTGTGAACAAAAGCTAACCAATCGTTGGTAGCCAATTTCAAAAAACATGTCAAAACTAAGCACGATTTAAACATAAAATTTGGCCTGAACAGGTGAAAATTACCAAGAGCATTGCCGAGCTCAAGAAATAGCACATTCAAATGATCACGTTTGAGCTTCTCCCTCTCAGCTTTATGAATTTTCTTAGGACCTTTTCCAGGGTTCTTTTTGCTAGGGGAAGACCCACTACATGGATACATTCATAACACCATTAAAAAAAAATGAGCAATAGTTAGCCTATGTATTATCCTTAGAAGCATTATACCTATACAGTCCAACAACTTATAAAGTTAAAATTATGAGAAGTTAACAAATGGGCAAGCTATAGTAATTATCGAGTATCACAGCATTATAACATGTCAGAAACCTGCATGAGCAGAATGATGTAATGTGTGCCAAAGTTCAGCTGAATCAGGCTTAATGGACACACTCTGTGTGTGCGCGCGCGCATGTGTATTTCACTATTTCTTCATGTCCTTTCTTTAGTTTGTCAAGAATTCCCATGAAAAAGAAAGGAAGAAGAATAAATAAATAAAATGCACTGGGCATTACATCCAGTTATCCTCATCCCAATTCCCAAGTAATTGGTGTTCACTCCACAGTTCCTATTTTCCCTTTTGAACTATCTAAGCCAATGAAATGTATGGCAATGATGTCTAGACTATTCAAGGTAAACTGCTGGACTTGTTCATTAATTAGCCTTCGTTTTCTCCATGCATATTGACATTATCACATAATGTGTGATCTATAAATGTAATTATATAATAAAATGGCATATGTAAAGCCTTCGTTTTCTTCATGCATATTGACGTTATCGCATAGTGCCAATAGCAATGATGGAGACCGAGCTATTTAAAACAATAGGAAGTTTGGTTTTTTTAGACAGTGCAAAATGCCACAAGGTGGCAGTTTAATTCAAAGTCAAACTCTACCACATCAAACCACCCCCACCTAATCATCACCTGGATCAAAGAAAGTGAGCAAATATGTAATAAACTCATCTTAGTGAGTCTTGATTGATTAGCATACATTTCTTTGCAAGTTTTTGGTCTAAATTATCTCCAGCTAAGTGGCATTTAGATGAATAGGCTTTTCAGTGGCTTTCTTTATCTGTTAACTCTGTGAATCCCATATAACACACCAGGCCCATAAGTAGATTTACAGATTTTATCATTCCTGATGTTAGATGACAATACATTAAATGATGCTTTGCTGTCCAAAGAACAAACTTCGATATCTTTAAAAACTGACCTGCTAACTAGTTTCTCTGTCACCGCATTGACATCATTACTGGAAGGAACTTCTGAAACCATGCTCAGCTTCTTATGTCAAACTATCATATCAGTACTCTATATGTCGACAAGGAAATCCCCTGAGAAAACCCAGATGGCCAAGCTCAATAGATATACCAAAAAAAATAAAAATAATAACAAACTGCTCCTTAATTCTAGAGAAATGAGTAAAAATAAATTTTTATGATACATAAAAGAAAACCATCATTTGTGCAGTAGAAAAATAAAATCGTTATCCAAATTCTTTTGCTTCAACGGAAATAAAATCAATGAATAGGTATGTATCCCTGCTGTTATACGAAGAGCCTTAACATTCTGATGTCAGTGATCACATAATCTGAGATAGACAGAACGTTCTTTGATGTGCATACTCATTCTTGCGAGACAATTTCAAAAGACTTAACACCTTTAAAAACTGCTAAAATTTTTGAGTGATTCGAATGGTCTATATATCACTAAATCAAATTGATTTTTGGTACAGCTAATCAACTTATTGTGACCTATCATACGGTACTTCCCCATCCTTTTTCTTTATGCAAATATAATAAAATTGATGGATAAACTGAGATGAATGAAACGAGATAAACAAAAATGAGCTAAATTTCTCCATAAACTTAATTTCTCTGTTGGAAGAACTATACTTAATAAGGGAAGAAAAATCAAATGTATAAAAATATTTCCCAAATTGAACAGAAACAAAACAATTTTCTTGAAATTGATTCCAAAACACACTCAAATCGCAACAAACAATAAGAAAAATAACAGAACAATCTATTACAAGCAATAAACGAGCAAACCCTAATTCATTCAAAATGAAAGCCTTAATACTCCTTTTGGTTGCTGAGATATCAATCAAAGGAAAAGAAAGAAAAACCGTATAACCAAAACAGCCCCCCGAAAAGAACCAGTCCAAAATCTGTTTTTTAATCCTTTCCTATGGTTTCTCGGCAACCAAACGGAGGTTCTAACATATATACACAGAAATCACGGCCAGCAAAATTACGATATGTATATTAACTCAAACCTTGAAATCTTGAGAACTGCTTTGAGCAGAATAGAGTAACGCAGAGGAGGAAGAGGTGAGAGAATGATGGAGAAATTGAATTAAATCAGAAAATAAGATAGTGAAGTGAAGTGAATTTCGGGGGAGGGTTCATAAGAAGCTTGCTCTGATACGGGGGCTGTCGCAGCTAAGACTGTGGGCAGGAGTTCTATTCCACGCGAGAGCGTGTGGTGAGCACCCGACCTTTTTACAGACGCAAGAGCAGGACGCGTGGTGAACTGGCGGGGTTTATTATTGTCTGAAATTACAGAAATGCTCTTTGTGAGTAAAGTTGGCTTAGCCTGTCCTATCGCAGCGAGGTAGAGAATTATATTTCTCTCATTTGCAGAAACTGAAGGGGGCTGTTTGGCAAACTTAAAAATTTGGCCAGTCAAAGATATGTCCGTTTGGTTTTATTCAGTACTGTTTGGTAAGTGAATTTTTCTGCAAATCAGTTCAATCCTGTCTAAAAAATAAGGCATAAACATAGTTTTTTTCAAACCAGCTGGAAGTCGATTTACATAAAAATCATATAACAAAAGGAGATCAAAACTGATCAGAACTAGTTTTCAAAGTTCCCAAACAGGCCTAAGAATGCATGAGTTTTCTGGTTTTGTATTTATTTATAGAAAAATAATCTATTTTTATTTATTTATAAAACTGATGTGAAAATGCATAAATTTTTATAGACATGCTTTAATTATATAAGAAACTATAAGTTTAAAGAAAAAATACAGAAATCTCCCCTCAACTATCACCTTATGACATTTTGTTTTCCTTAACTATCGATTGTAACACTTTTACCCACTAAACTATTGAATTGTGATAAATAACAATTTTCCGTGATTTTCATAATCTGTTGGCTAACTGACTATTGGATCACTATGATTTTTGACGTGCCTAGCATAGACAAACAAATTATTCAATCCAACGGTCGGTTTTTGAAAATAAAGACCGTTAAGATTGTTAGATTATATCATCTGCATGTTGATGTCAGGTAAGCAAAAAAATCACTGCGATCCAATGGTTGTTCTGCCATAAAACAGATTGTAAAAAATCACGAAATGAATTATTTGTTACAATTCAATAGTTTAGGGAGGTAAAGTGTTGCAGTCGATAGTTGAGGGATGTAAAGTGTCACGAGGTGATAATTGAGGGGTTTCTGTATTTTCCCTTTAAACTTATAGTTTCTTATAAAATTGAAGCATATTTATGAGAATTTATGCATTTTTGTACCAATTTTATAAATAAAAAAAAATACATCAATTTTCTAGAAATAAATCACCAGTTTTATTTATAAAAAAAATACATCAAT
>JAESVK010000695.1:1629670-1644777 GCA_017140935.1 Hamamelis virginiana | reverse complement strand
TTTATTGTTAGAAGGGCATTAATATGTCTTAAATGAATTTTCTAATATTCATCATTTAACCTTCATAATTGACTGTAGGTGTTGATTTAGTTTACTAAAAAAGATCTTCAATGCATATTATTAAAAAGATCTTCAATGCATATTCTCCTACAGATGATAGGGACGTGGTGTTAAAAGTAGTTTCAATAAACACACAGCCACCTACTGTGTTGACAAAGGTATGAGATGAGGTGTAATAAAGTAGAAAAAATTTATTGACTTTTGACCTTCAATTAGGAGTTTATGTGTATATTTGGTTAAAGATCTATTTTGTTCATTGCTTTTACACATTGAAAAAGGACGTGGCTAAAAAAGTTCTTTCAATAAAGATACAGCGATTTACTGCGTAAAATATTATGAGTAGATTTGGTGGGAGACTTCATATCGATAATCTATTGTCAAATGTGTGAGATGAAGTGTCAAATAGTTCAATAAATTTTGAGACTGTAGATGATCAATTGTCATTTATTGAGACTGTAGATGATCAATTGTCATATGTGTGAGATGAGGTGTCAAATAGTTCAATAAAGTTTGAGACTGTAGATGATCAATATTGAGTGTCGGTGTAGATTTGGATATAATTTTTAATATCTTTATTGTATATTCAAAATGGAAAAGGAGGTTATGTTGAAGGGCCATTCAGTACAGAGACAGTGACATATTTCAATAATGACGGTAGGAGTAGAATTGGTGGGAGACTTCATATCGATACTGAATTGTCATATGTGTGAGATGAGGTGTAAAAAAGTTCAATAAAGTTTGAGACTGTAGATGATCCAAATTGAGTGTCGGTGTAGATTTGGATATAAAGATGAATATCTTTATTGCATATTGCAAATGGACAAGGACGTGATGTTTAAATGCGTTTCAATAAAGAGACAGTGACATATTTCAAACATGACGGTAGGAGTAGATTGTGTGGGACATTTCATATCGATAATGAAGTGACAAATTAATTTGAGGTGAAGGGTAGAACAAGCATAATAAATTTGTCACCGAGAGACCTTAACCCCACTTGGATGTCGGTGTAGATTTGGTTTAAGATATAATTTGTTGAATGATATTCACATTGGATGACAGTAGTGGTGTTAAAAGGACTTTCAATAAATAGATAGTGACTGACTTCAAAATTGACGGTAGGACTAGATTTGGTAGGAGATTTAATATCGATAAACAATTGCCACATGTAACAGATGAGGTGTAAAAAAGTACAATAAAATATGAGAGCAGAAAGACGTTAAAAATTAAGTGTACGTGTAGATTTGGTTAAATATATAAATTCTTGATTGCCTATTCACAATGGCAAAAGAACGTGGTGTTAATAGGACTTTCAATAAAGAGACAGCGACATACATCACAACTGCCTGTATGAGTAGATTTGGTTATTGAATTCAAATCGATAATAAATTGACATTATTTTTAAATGGACTTTTGCTGAGACATTTGATCTTCAATTAAAGGTATGAGCTGAGGTGGTAAATGAAATAAGTCCACTTTAGTATGTGTTGGTCTTCAAGTGCACATTTTATAAGAAATTCACTTTTTAAGTATGTGTTGGTCTGACACATACTTAAGGCACTTAAAGTAGACTTTTCTAAAACATTCTACTTCATCCATTATAACTTAGAGTTGACTATTCCGTGAGTACGTTAAAGGCCATGAACTCAATGGATCGACGTGCACATTCTAGATGAAGATAATACATTGTGCCAATACAGAACTCGTAAGGCTATTACATGTTGGATTGCATGCAATAACTGGGATGCTATCAAACAAGTAAGATACTTCATAATCTCGCAAAAGAGGAGCAAATCAGCAGTTAATAACGAATCGGGTAAGATATATTGCAACATTTTTTTTTTGTGCTCCTTTCGATAATATATCTTATATTTAAATATCATACTAAGTTTAGGAAATTTTCAATTTCAACCTGTTCATGTTTGGATTTATAATATGTATATTGTTTTGAAAATGGTTTTGAAAACAGGATCGACAAATTTTACTATAAAGATACGTAGAGTGCATGATGGCTGAAGATTCAATAGAACCGACAGTCGGGCAAGAGTTTTTGACAATTGAAGACGCGTATGATTTCTACAATAAGTATGCTAATAGTGCAGGGTTTAGTGCAAGGATGTCATCTAGTAAAAAGCGGAAAGAGACAGATGAAATAATATGGAAGGCTTTTGTTTGCTCCAAGCAAGGTGAAACAGATAACACATACCACAAAAAAGTTTACGTAACAGATAGTTATGAAAGCCATGCGAGTGGAAGTTCAAATACTCAACAAAATAGGGGTGGTACAAGAGTCGGATGCAAAGCCAAGATGACAATAGTTAAATCACACGGCCGTGATGTTTGGGCAGTTAGTATGTTTACAAAAGAACACAATCACGAACTTGCAACCCCTAAGAAAGTGCAGTTCCTACGATCCCACAGAAAAGTATTTGATGCAAAGAAAAATTTGGTAAGTTTGCTTTCACTTGCCAATGTCCCACCAAGTCAAAGATTTTCAATAATGGAAATTGAAGCTGGAGGAATACAAAATATGGGTTGCACAGCGCGGGATATGCTTAACCATAGTCAGGACGTGAGAGAAGAGATGAAAGGTCATGATGCTGATACAGTGAATGAATTTTTCTTGGGAGAGCTTGAAAAAAATCCGGCATTTCGCTTTGCGATCGACACTGACAATGAGAACAGGTTGCGGCGATGTTTCTGGGCAGACGGAGAAGCTCGGCGTTCCTATGCAAATTTTGGCGACGTAGTTGTTTTTGACACGACATATAACACTAATAAATATAGTATGATATTTGCTCCTTTTATTGGCGTAAATCATCATGGACAATCAATTGTATTTGGTTCAGCATTTCTTAGTGATGAGACAGTTGAATCATTCATATGGCTTTTTACGTCATGGTTGTCTGCAATGCCTAGTACCGCACCTAAAATTATAATAACCGATCAAGACCTCGCGATTTTGAAGGCCATCCGTATTTCGATGCCACAGACATTCCATCGTCTTTGTATCTGGTATATTACGTCAAAATTTTCTGATAAGATCGGGGTCGCAGCTCACATCCAATATTGGAAAATTTTTTAAAAGAGTATTTGGGGGTCCGACACCCTAAATGAATTTGAGGAGAGTTGGCATAATGCTCTTGCATCAAGTGGTTTGGTAGACCATGATTGGCTTTTGTCGCTATATGCGATTCGCAATAGTTGGGTGCCAGCTTATGTGAAAAGCATATTCTTAGCAGGAATGTCTAGCAGTCAGAGAGCAGAAAGCGCACATGCATTCTTCAAAAGGTGTATTTCGAAAAACCACGCGTTGATGGAGTTCATTACACGGTATAACCGTGCAATGGGACATCAGAGACATAAAGAGTTACTGGCGGACCACATCGACATCAATGAAAGTCCAAGGCTACAAACTCGGTTTCCATGCGAAAGACAAATGGCAGGTATATATACGAAGTCAAATTTTCTTGCATTTCAGGCTGAACTGATCGAAAGTGAATCGTTGATCATGCGTGATGCGGAAGGTCCAATACACATGAATCAGGTGTATAAAGTTTATGATGCCCTTAATGAAAGTGCAAAGGTTCGATATATCGTCAATGACAGAGAGGAAGATCATGTAGCATGCAGCTGTAAGAAATTTGAGTTTAGAGGGATTCCATGCAGCCACATCATTCTATTTCTCCGAAGCTTTCAAGTTGCACTTATCCCAAATCGGTACATTTTGCATCGTTTGATTAAAGAAGCTAAAGCAGGACGTGTAATGGATGATCTTGGGGTTGAAGTGACAGATGTTTTTGACAAAGCTTTGCTTACGAGGCATAATAAGTTAGCCCAAAAGTCGAGTAAATTGATCGATGCAGCTTCGCTATCAATTGAGGGGACGGAGTTTGTGTGTAATGCATTTGATAATATGAATATAACTATTCATGATCAGAATAAAGCAAGAGGATTAAGTGGATATAATTTTGGAGACCAAAATATGCCAAGCAAAGATAGTAATACAATACTAGACCCAATGAAAGCGAAGTCCAAAGGTTCAGGGAGAAGATTGAAATCTGGTAAAGACAAGCGTATACCGAAGGCCAGAAAATGCAATGCATGTGGCCAAAGAGGCGTCACGCATGACAAAAGAAACTGTCCGAATATGCCTAGTCGGTTAGTACATTTGCAAAATAATAGTTTTCAACTGCAACCTTTTTATATCTACTGTGGACTACATATAAATTAATTATTATTTGGATCAATTTGGAAATATATTCATATTATTGACTGACAAATTTGTGTTCTTGTGCTTAGGTCATTAAGGAACGAACTGGATAATCTTTCAACCGATTCTGAAGATTCGAACTTCACCCCACTTGGTGGTAAGCTCCACCCCTAATTACTAATAAATTTGTTAAGCTATATATAATCGGGAACGATAAAAAATAAATCCATAATGTTCACATGTATATTTTTAATTTTATTATTTTGCAGATGAGAATTGTACAGGATTGGAATTTGATGGAAACTTCTAAATGAGCAAGCAACGTTCTGAGTGATTACTTTAAATTCAGATGTGGACTGTTGGTGGTAATTTGGCAGCTCTATCTACTTGGACTAAGTTGTGAGTGTTTACTTGATGAATTAATATTAGAATAGATTATAAACATTCAGACATGTGTTATATTTGTTATTTGAATGCATGATATTTAGAAGTTCCATTATGGATATCAATATTTATATAAATATTATCGATAATTGGAAACCAAAAAAGCGATAATGAATTCTGTCGTTGAGAGAGACAGTGATAAAATGCTTCATAAACACTTCATGTCGATGAGAGAGGGAAAAGTATGTGATGAGAGAGGGAAAAGTATGTGGGAAAATTTTTATTAAATTATTTCCCAATATAACATAATATACATTTCTCTCACAACCAACACAAACTGCAATTAGAAAGAGTAAATTTTAATCACACCCAAAATTCACAACTCTTTCGGGATTGGCGGAGTCCTTAATATCGATATGCAGGAGTGGTCATTGAAAGTATTAGCCAAATAATAAGTTATAACGCCAAATTAGAATTATTGATAATAGTGGGTTTTCTAGCTTTCATAAAAGTGAGTGGAAAGCACTTATTATCCAAAAATCAAAATTACAAATTTACATTTATCGAAAATTGAGATTTTAAAGCAAAATGGATGAAATCAGGAAACAAAAATTGAGATTTTATTCCAAAATGGATGAAATCAGCAAAAAAATTAGAGCACATATGAAATTTATAGTTAATATGATTGATAATAATAGTAGGTGTGAGGTATTGTGTGCCATTTGCAAGCATTTGGAGGGCAATTTATATAATGCTTTGGAGCTTAATTGCAACCGATAAATGCCACTTCAATGTATGAGTAAAAACTATTTCTATCAATGAAGCATCTTGAAGTGCTACATTACAGAAAAAGTGCTACATTAGAGCGTAATTTAACTATGCTATGTGTTCGTTTGACACAAACGGTAACTAAGTAAAATTATGTCATCTTCAATGTAAATAGTAACTTATTTAAAATAAGAGCGAAGATTTAAAATCTTTGGCGGACTCGCAAATAGATACATTTTTTCAAACGTTGAAGCCTAACATCATTCCTTCGCATCTCTATTATGTAAATTTAAATTTTTCATAGTAGTTAGAAGAGAGTCACAAAAATTCACAACTCTTTCCGACGCATAACGCTCCATCTGTATTCTACTATGCACGTCATCCAACGTGGTAGATAAACTAGAAGAAGCTACAGTTGAATCAGATCTATGCTCTTCTTCGCTGCTTGATGAATGGGCCAACTGAGTAGGAAGCCATTTGATGAACCCACAACCGTTGGAGCGTCCATTACTCTGAAAATTAAAGTCATTTTAAATACTATTAAAGATTTGGCCCATAAATTCTATATGTATGGTGTAATTTAGTAACTTACATGCGCTTGAGGACATATCCAAAAACGACGACCGATATTACTTCCTCGTCTAGCGGTTAATACATTGCATTGGCCACTTTCACATTGACACAGTTGCAATTCGTCTACCCACAAGAAGTACTCGCACGAGATTGGGGTTGAATGATCCGTCTGGTTAAACTGAATAAGTAGATAGTTAATTATCCAAAAAAAGAATAAGTAGATAGTTAATTTCGTAGCCACACATCCTTATAATTCAAAGAATGAAAAATGATAAATATAAATTTGTCTATTTAATACCCAGAAAGGACATCGGTAGAAATCACGTCCAGGATTTTTTGTTGTGTTTGACGTGCTTCTCACACAAGGGCCCCGTCCGCACCGGCAAATGATACCAACCATCGATTAGGCTACTCAAATAGCATGAATACCTTTAGTTAATATGAAGATTAAGTGTATTCACTTTTTAATACGGAAAAAAAAAATTAAATCATATGCACATATCTATCTCTTCATTTGTCAATTTGCGATGCTTACTCCAGAATTTTAAGCAACATATTTGAATATTTACTAATTTCTTTTAATTCTCACTCTCAAGCAACTATCTGAAATGTCATGATAGCAGGTAATATAGAGATTTTGACAAAATACATAAATGCATAAATGAATCTTTAACCATTTTATATCAAAATTGAAAGCATTTTTTAAAAAATTAAATATTAAATATTAAGACCAAACAATAACATACTACTCACTTGCAAGAAATACATCAATGCATCTTTAACCATTTTATATCAAATTTGATAGCATTTTTGTAAAAATTATAATATTAAATATAAAGACCAAACAAGAACATACTACTCACTTGCAAGTTTGAACCTTGGCTTCGGTATTGCATTCAGTGATTTGTAAAAAGCCACTCCCTATGCGTGTCAATATATACTATACATGAAGAAAAAGGTAACTCATTCATTTATGCCCTCAACCCTTTACCTATCTAGTAATTATTACTAGCAACTTCACATGTTGCTACCACTGCTGCTTTCAGAGATTTCCATCACATCTATCTCATATCGATATATTAAAGTATATTGTACTTTACTATATTACAAACCAAGTTGTATGTCATTGTATATGACAAAATTTTTTGTGATATCTGCAATATTCTCGGGTGAAATATAATGACCTTATGCATTCACGGGTATGAATGCAGGACAAGGAGCTTTCATGTTACATAGGTTACTGTGTACACGTGATTTTTATGAGATCGTGTGGGTATTTGTAAAGTGAAATCAATCCACAAGTCCATCAAACTGTTTTCAACTTTAATCACTTTTAATGTCCAATTAAACTGTTTGTTTTTTTAATGTTTGTATAATTTTTTTTACTATAATACCCCTAGTAGGATATAAAATTTAAAATAATTTCCATTTTTATATACACTCATCAATCATACACATAATTCCCAAATATATTACATAAAACCCCCCATCCAATTCATATACGATAATATCCAAAATTATAAAGATTTATTTTTTTATATATATATTTAAAAGTGTGTGCATTATAATTTTAAAACTATCTAGAAAAAAATGAATGACTTATTTTATTTTAAGTCATTCATTATGATTTTCATACCTATATTCACTATATTCGAAGACCCAATAATATATGAATTTAAATTCTAATATTCTAACAATTATCAATTTTTTAATATTTTGCTTTTTGTTTTCTTGGTTTTTTATTATTACATTATGTAAATAAAACATTTAATATCAACTTTTAAATTATTTGTATGCTCCTAATTGTAAAACATACAATTGATTAACTCAAATAGAGAAATATATAGTAAAATTTTATTAATATTATTTGTTGGATATTATATGTGCAAGTTTATTTTATTACTTTTTCCTTCATATTTCTATATATTTAGGGAGGGTTGATTTTATATAATTTGAATCGTGGTAGAAACAATTGTAATATTTATGTAAATTTTTTTATTTACATAAGTAAGAGTAAAATCTTAACCAAATAAGAAAGAATTACTAAAACTAAATAGGTAATATAATTTAATAATATTATTTAAATATCTATACAAAAATATTTATCTATATTTGTTTAGGTAGATTATTAATGGTTAAAAATAAATATAAAATTGAGAGCATGATTTGATTTGAATTTAGTTTAGATGAACTTATTACATATGGAACAATTGTAATATATTTATCTCTCTAACTCTTTAATAATATCCTATTTCTAATTTGATATCCCATAAAACATAATATGGACTCATGGTCTATTGTTTATACATGAAATCTTTTCATCCAGAGGGTAGCATTAACGATAATTAATTGGATATAAAATATTTGGATAATTTGATAGTGGGATGATTTGAATAACCCATACAAGAGTATTATCGATAATTGGATTTTCAATTTTCGATAATTGCATGCAATACTAACGCCAATTATTATTATCGATAATAATAAATAGAAATATCGATAATAGCATTGAAAATCACCACCTTTTATCAATATCACAGTTTAGGGGAATGGCGTTGGCTTGAAAATAGAATATTATGAAAAATGGTAAATTCAAATTATCATATATAAGTGCTTATTGGTTTCAATATGACGAGTAATGCATATGGATAATAAGTGCATATACAAATATTATCATTTTTGGCTAATTTTTATATCCTCACTTTTCATATTTCTCATTCCATTATTAATCTTGCATGCATATGATGGGTTTTAATTTAAAATTAGTAAATGATGTGTAAAAAAAAAAAATTTAATGGTTTTAATTTAAATTCTATTTAATTCCTCAACTAAACATTAGTTAAATATATATTATATATTAATTTTGATTATTTAACTCAATAATTTAAAATCAAATTATTTTATAATTATTATTTGTAATTCTATTATGAAAGAATTATAAGTATTAACGATAAATGGAACCCAATTATCGCTACTGTTAAAATTACGTTGCCAAGTATCGATAATGGTAAGGAGAGTAAAGTGGCATTGTTATCGATAATGCTGAGGAAGTGAGGAGAGTAACGTATCATGCAGTTGCCAATTATCGATAATGCTGAGGAGAGTAGCGTCTCATGCAATAAAAGCATGGAGAGAATAAGATTGTCTTAGGTGAGGAAATTAATTTCCAAACTAACCTACTTTTCATTTATCACGTCACCGACATAAACCCTGCAACTTCAGAAGTTTCTTTTAATCTGAGCCGTTTCTCCAAGCTGATTTCGAGATTGACGGAGTCGCTCATGAGCGACGTCCCTCAGGATATCCGCACTCTATATATATATATATATATATATCCCATCCAAAACTGATCCCATAAATGCATTAGTTTTTGCAAAAAATCAAAGCACAATAGAGCACCTCTCGAATTATATGAAAGTAATAGATTTTTAAAAATAACGATAATGGCATAATTATCAAAATCGAACCGAACATATATTGATTCGATCAAGATAGGGTTTCAAAGGATCACCGGTCGGACCACTGGATCACTGGTTCAGCCACTTAATAATAAAATATATTCAAGTTAATTATTATTATATAAAACTTTTATACTCATAAGATATCCTTAAATATTATTCGTTCTAATATTTAGCAACAAAAACAAGCTGACTTTGTAGTTAAAGCAGTCTAACTTACTCACTTCCTTGAGGCTTTCCTTTCAAGTCTGTGCATGCAAATTTTAAGGAGAAAAAGAGAGTTCAGACGGCAATAGCCAACCAACATGTGACAGTAACCCAAATCGGCCCTTAGTTTATCTTCTACTAAGGCGCGTTTGGATTTATTTTTTATAAGTATTTATTTATTTTTTTAAAATTTTATAATATTTAATTTTTTAATAAAAAATTAGAAATACTTTCTGATTTTTTATTTTTTTCAAATTAATAAGGTATGTTTTCTTAATAAAAATGTAAAAAAATTAAAAAATAATGTTTGATTTTTTAACAAAAAATCAAATATTACTAATAATAAAAAAATCAAAAAATAATAAAATAAATAAGTAATTTTAAAAAGTTAAACCAAACTGTGCGAATATTTCCGGCCATCCCCTTTTACGGGCCTCTCAACTTCTCCATTTAGTCCATTTGTGATCTGGGCTTAAAATTCTTCCCTTCCCAGTCAAGGCCACTGAGGCCAGCGTTTGCCCTAATCAGAGTAACAGACACAAAGCCGCCACCAGCTTACTCTCAGCATTAAAACCACTACAAAACCCTAAACTCGCCATCTTTCAATCTTTCATTTCGAATTCCAATCTTTATTGTAATCAAACATGTCTGCGAAATGGCGAGCATTGCAGCATCGCCATCGCTACACTTACAGCGCTGTCATTTTCCCTCCTTCATATGCCGACTCTTTAAATCTATTGCCTTCAGATAAATCTTCTGTGAAATTTTTCACTGAATTGAAAGAACTCATATCTCTCAATTCAACATATTCCCAGGTTAATCACGCAAAAAAAGTCGCATCGGCATTCAATGATTTGCTCGTTAATGGCGAAGAAGATTTAATTTCCGACGCCGTGCGATTTTACTTAGAAATCATGTTTCTTGAGAATTCTCTGCCATTGCATCGAACTCTTGTGTCAATTTTAGCGAAAAATCGCAATTTTCAGTCTCTGATTAGTGGGTGTTTTCGAATGCTTTGCGATGAGTATGGCGGTGCACGGGGAAAAGGGAAAAGGTTCTGTGTGTCGCGGGTGGCTTTGTCGATGATGAGTTCGCCAAAGTTAGGGTATTTAGTGGAAATTGTGGAGGAGTGTGCTATTTTGGTGGCTTGGGATATTGTCTCAGGGTTGAATTGTGTGGTTTCCGAGACTAGTGGTTGGTCTCGGCCTTCGCCGATTGTTTTGGAGCAGTGTCAAGAGGCTTTGTCTTGTTTGTATTACTTGCTTCAGCGTTTTCCATCCAAGTTCACTGATTCGAATGGTTGTCAGCGTGGTTTGTTATTGGAAGATTCGAACGTTTTGGAGATGATTGTGACAGTTATACTGAGTGTTTTGAAATCATTGGCCTTTTCGCGGGATTGTTTTGTGGCTGCAGGTGTGAGTTTTTGTGCAGCTCTTCAAGTGTGTTTAAGTCCTCAAGAGCTTGGTTTGTTTATCATTGAAGGTATATTTTATCGAACTACTTGTAGTTCTGTTATTAGTTGCAAGAGTGAATTTAAGAATGCAATTTTGAAGGTTCCATATAAAGGGGATTTGTATTCTGAAATACGTAATTTTTCTGTGTTGAGTAGACTCTGCTTAATTAGGGGAATCCTTACTGCAGTTTCGAGAACAGTACTAGACACCCATTTTGTCGTATTGAGTGATGATTTGAATAGTTTTGATGCTCATGGAAATAGGCATAACTCTGTTCATACTATACTTTATGATGGAATTTTGCCTGAGCTTTGTAATTACTGTGAGAACCCCACCGATAGCCATTTTAACTTTCATGCATTAACTGTGATGCAGATCTGTTTTCAACAGATAAAAACATTGATGTTAGCTAATCTAGCAAAGCCATCAGAAAATTATGATCCAATCCCCGAGGACATGGGAAGTCGGATACTGAGAATTATATGGAGTAACTTGGAAGATCCGTTAAGTCAAACGGTCAAGCAAGTTCATCTTATTTTTGATCTCTTCTTAGATATTCAATCCACCTTGCATTGGGCAAATGACAGTGAGAGAATAAAGTCGTTTCTACAAAAGATTGCATCAGATCTTCTTCGCTTGGGACCACGCTGCAAGGGCAGATATGTTCCTTTAGCTTCTCTCACTAAAAGGCTGGGAGCGAAGACTATTTTAGAAATGACTCCTGACATATTGTTTCAAACAATACAAGCGTATATGGATGATGATGTGTGCTGTGCTGCCACTTCGTTCTTGAAGTGTTTCCTCGAGCACTTGCGTGATGAGTGTTGGAGTAGTGATGGTATTGAAAAAGGTTATGTAAATTTTAGAGGGCATTGCTTGCCCCCTTTTCTGTATGGACTTGCTTCTGGATTTCCAAAGCTCCGCTCAAATTTGAACACTTATGCTTTGCCAGTTTTACTAGAAGTGGATGTGGATAGTATATTTCCCATGCTTGCTTTTATATCAGTTGGGCAAAGTGGGGAGGAGGCCAGACTGTTATATCCTGAACTCAGCTGTACAAACATGGCTCTGACAGTTGAACAGAAAGTGGCTGTTTTGGTCTCTTTGCTGAAGGTATCTCGCTTACTTGCTTTGATTGAAGGGGATATTGATTTGTGTGATGATTCTTCAATGCCTCTGGAAGAGAGTCGGCTGGAAATAGAAAGCAGTGGTGGTTGTGCTCTTGTCTGCATAAAGGGCATAAAGGTTAAAGTCCTTGTTGAGTGGCTAGTACTGGCATTGATCCATCTTGATGAGTCACTCCGTGTAGATGCTGCAGAGACTCTTTTCTTAAACCCCAAGACAGCTAGCTTGCCTTCCCATTTAGAACTCAGTTTGATGAAAGAAGCAGTGCCATTGAACATGAGGTGTTGCTCGACAGCTTTTCAGATGAAGTGGACTGGCTTGTTTAGAAAGTTCTTTCCTCGGGTGCGGACAGCCCTGGAGAGACAATTTAAGCAGGGGAGCTGGCAACCTCTTGTGTACTGCAATAATAATGAAGCACACCCATATAAGAGAACTGAGGAAAGTAGTGTTAACAGAGCAGAGGATCTATATCGATTTATGAGGTGGTTGAGTTGCTTTCTATTTTTCTCGTGCTATCCTTCTGCTCCTTATGAGAGAAAAATAATGGCCATGGATCTCATCTTGATAATGATTGATGTTTGGTCTATAGTACCTCCTTCTCAAGGGAAGTGTGCTCCTGTTTCTCCTGAAGGTTGTCTCTATCCTTACAATAAAGGAATTACTTTACCTGATTCAACTTTGTTGTTAGTTGGATCAATAATTGATAGTTGGGACAGACTGAGAGAGAGTTCTTTTCGCATACTGCTACATTTTCCCACCCCACTTCCTGGCATTTCAAGTCAAGACATGGTCCAGGAAGTAATTACCTGGGCTAAGAAATTAGTCTGCAGTCCACGTGTTAGAGAGAGTGATGCTGGAGCTCTAACTTTACGGCTTATATTTAGGAAGTATGTCTTGGAGCTTGGGTGGATAGTCAGTGCTTCAGTTAATGTTGTTTGTATTCATTCACAGTCTGAAGTGATAAATGGGGATAACCAAATTCATAAATCTAGGTTTCCTTTGATAGAATATATAAATTCACTGATTGATTGGTTGCGTGTTGCTGTGGACGAAGGAGAGAAGGATCTTTCTGAAGCATGCAAGAACAGCTTTGTTCATGGTGTACTACTTACTCTTAGATATACTTTTGAGGAATTGGATTGGAATTGTGATGTTGTCTTATCCAGTATTCCAGAGATGAGGCGTGCATTAGAGAAGCTCTTGGAGCTGGTTATGCGAATAACTTCATTAGCACTTTGGGTGGTTTCTGCAGATGCTTGGTATCTGCCAGAGGACATGGATGAAATGGTTGATGATGATACTTTTCTGGTGGAGGTTCCAGTTGAGATGGATGTGCCCATGTCTTCATCAGAACATGAAATTAAAAATTCAAAACTTGTGCGGGATGTTAGACCATCAGAGCAGATAGTCATGGTTGGTTGCTGGCTTGCTATGAAAGAGGTACTTCACTTATTATATTTTGTCTAGTTACTGTTTGTTTGTGGAGTGCAGCTAATAATGTCAATGTCATCATAATCCTTTCACATCCTGATTATTATTTGTACTTACAGTTGTAAATCGAAGCTGCGATGCCCAGAAAATGGATTTACAGTTAACACTTAACAGTCAATAGTTCAAGTATCATTATATCAAATATATAGGATTAAAATACATTCAATCTGTACATGCCCAGGCTTGTTAGATTTTGACTTGTGTTAATGAACACCAAAATTAATTGGTACCGTAATTTTTTTTAGGTGAGTCTTCTTTTGGGAACCATCATCAGAAAAATTCCATTACCAAGTGGTACTTCTTTGGATTCATCAGAGTACAGGGAACACCTTTCTGATGCTGCAGATGTTCCAACAATGACAATATCCGATGTAATACTTGATCTGAAACAACTTGAGACAATTGGGAACCACTTCTTGGAAGTACTCCTGAAAATGAAGCATAATGGTGCGATTGATAAGACAAGGGCTGGATTTACAGCACTTTGTAACCGTTTACTTTGTTCAAATGATCCAAGGTATGTTTCCATTTACACTGTTAATTGGTGTATTTTGATCTAATAGTTTATTTCATGTCTTGGATGGAACAAGTTTGAAAAGACACCACAATATAAAGTATGACACTTGTCTTTGGTTTTTGCCATTGTCGGTCACAACTCACAACAAGCTGCTTCTTATTGTGACAAATAAAAAGAATAGATAAAGAAACCACAATGACATTGTTTTTTATAGTAGCTATAGGATTTAAATTTAAGCAAATATACACACAGAAGTATTCACATGTTATTTTTCACAATTTTTAGAAAACTTAGGCCAGAAGGAAAAATTACACAAATATGAACAAATAAGAGATTTGGGTGAAAGAAAAGGATTGTCTATGGTGCTCGTAAATGGAGTCACTTTTTTCCTTTCAATGGCATTTCGTTGGTGTTCCTCTAGCTTTCTTTCAAGATAATAATCTGGGCATGTAAGTTCTTAGATTGATGATTCCATGAATGAATATCTTAGGAAGGCTCTGCATGGTTATAGATAATCTCAGGTTACCAAAATCTTACATTTCAGTTTGCTTTGGAACTTTCGAGATTCATCTTGATCCAGGCAATTTTTTTTTATTTTAATTTTTTTTCAGTTTAAAAATTTCAGTTTAAATTTACCAGCATTTGTACAAATTTAAGGAGTATTGAGCCTCAAATGTTATATATATATATATATATACACACACACACACACAGAGGTGCTGTTATAAGGTACACCTGATGCATCTTTCTCAGAAACCAACCGTTGGATCATTGTGATTTTTAGCAGACATGACATTTAATATAGGAGTATCAAATCCAACGGTCAGTTGTTAGAAATTTTCATCACATGTGGCTGTAGA
>JAESVK010000695.1:1615555-1629270 GCA_017140935.1 Hamamelis virginiana | reverse complement strand
TGCCCTCCTCTACAGCCACATGTGATGAAAATTTCTAACAACTGACCTCTATATATATATATATATGTTGTTTTTTGTTTTTATTTGTATGTTTTTTGTATGCTTCAAAATTTTATGCAGTCTTTATTGACATCCTTGGCAGGCTTCCCTTGAACACACACACACACCCTTTTTCGTTATCATTGCTTGTGTGGATTGTTCTGAACCTTGTCACTCAGTAACGTGAACAACTTCATTTTCTCAATTTAAAGGAAGATGAGAAGGTCATATGCTTTTTGAGCAAAGGAGGAGCTAAAACTATTTGAGTGCTTTCTGGACTTAGGCAATGCTTCTATTTTATTTCAAATATCACAAATAGTTTTCAATTCTTGATTGATCAGTCTAGGTTTGTGTTGTAAAGTATCCCTTACATAATAAATTTCTATGTCTGAACTTCTATCGCATTAACCATATTTTGGGAAAAGAATGTTCGTAGAAATACATATACACGTTACAAATCACCTTTTAAGGTGGTCTCTTCCTTCTCAGGCTTTGTAAGTTGACAGAATCTTGGATGGAGCAACTTATGGAAAGAACTGTGGCCAAAGGACAAGTAGTGGATGATTTGTTAAGGAGAAGTGCAGGTATTCCTGCTGCATTCACTGCTCTTTTTCTCTCAGAGCCAGAAGGTACTCCAAAGAAGCTCCTCCCACGGGCGCTACGATGGCTAATAGATGTAGCTAGCAAGCCTTTGTTGGATCCATCTGAACCCAACAGAATGAACAGTGATCCATGCAATGTTTTATCAACAAAGTTGGACCAAGAAACCGTATCTGTACCTTCTGAGATGAATGTGAGTGAAAAGACTTCAAAGATCCGAGATGAGGGTGTTGTTCCCACAGTACATGCATTCAATGTCCTTAGAGCTGCTTTCAATGACACCAACCTAGCAACTGACACTTCAGGTTTCTCTGCTGAGGCTTTGATCATCTCAATACGGTCTTTCTCTTCTCCGTATTGGGAGATCCGAAACAGTGCTTGTCTTGCATACACTGTCTTGGTTCGTCGCACGATTGGATTCCTTAATGTACAAAAACGAGAATCTGCAAGACGTGCATTAACTGGGCTTGAGTTTTTTCACAGGTATGGTTTCTTTTATGATCAAATTTGACATTTGTTTTTTCATTTGCCTTTCATATTTGTATTTATCATGTTATATTTCTTGCATGGTTTCAGATTTCCATAAACTTCCAAAAATCTCTTTCACTTCTCAGAGTTTGTCCAAATTTCAGCCAGCTGTCAAAGCTATGCTGGAATGTTTTCTTTAAATATTAGTAACTTCTCACAAATTGAATCATCCTTCTGGGGTGGCTGAAGTATAATTTGAAGTTGGTAGAACCTTCAATTTTTATCTGTTGGAGTTGCTGTTAATCCTCCGAGGTAAAATTTGGTGTTTCTTTTGGAGGTTGGGAAGAGTATGCTTTTATGTGGATTTTGTTTATTCTATTTTGGTGGGAAAAATGGTGAATTACCGATAAGATACTTCTATATAAAGATCTAGCTGTACTGAAAGAGTATTCTTCTTTTGTATATTTTACTAATTATGAAATCCTTTTCAAAATGTTTTTGGGTCTTATGCACCAGTCATCTTTATATAGTGCAATCTATGACCAAGATACTTGCATCTTTTGTACATTGGGAGTATTGCATAGCTTCCTATGTTTTGAATGAAAAATTTTCAAGAAGGAAAAAGCATTAGGATTCTTTTTAGTTGCTTAAATGATTCATATAGATAAATCTAGGTAAAAGTGGGCAGCCTTGCTGGTTGGTTTGGAATAAATGAGGTCTATTTGTCATTTTGTGTGAGTCTGCATACCAACTCATAGTTGTCTTCTTGACTTATTCAGTTTGACAATACAAGGAGTTCAATAGTCAACTTGGTCAACCTTTTATTTTTAAGTGATCTATATAATTAAATAGAGGTAAGCCTGGACAGCCTGGCTGGTTAGTTTGTTAAAAAAGGTACTGTCTCTCCTTTGGAATTAAGTTCACACACTAATTCAGAAAGTTGTCTACAAACTTTTCACACCACAGAGAGTTCAATCATCTAGTAAATCAGGTCAAATTCATTCGAAACCATCCTTGTACACTTGATTTGAAATGAAGCTAAATGGGGTTTTGCTATACTTTGCTTGTTGTGGGGACAGACTACCTAATGTAGGGGTGACATGTTAACGAGAAGTCGAGAAGGGAGCTTAGTTTTTCTATTTGTTTTAAAGTGACACTAGTTTTAATATGTATTTTATATATCCCGTTCATCTTATTTATATGCCATATCAGCTAATGTTTTTGGAGTGAATCCAGTTTTTCATGGTGGTTATGTGAAGTGACATGGTTTGGTTTCTTTCTACCTTGGTCACTGATCTGAGTTGAGTGACTAAAATTAGTTGTCAGTTTAGTACCTGCATGTTTGACATGATACAATGTGGATGTCAGGACAAATTTGAATGTATCCACTTTTATTGTTGTATCTTATCATTGCCTAACACACACGCGCGCACGCACATACACTGCCTTTGAAGATTTATAAGTAGTTATATAATCATAACATTTGCAATAATGAAACGTTTCGGGCAGTTTGAAAATGTGTGCTTGATAATCTGGTTTATGGGGAGTGGTTTAGGGATCTCTTATTTGTTCAAAGAGCAGGACCAATCTGGACCTTGCTTTGTGAGGTTTCTTGCTAACTGTATAGAGATAGACTTATATGTTTCCCTTGAGTAATGATCAATCAAATCTTTCTTGCTTGAAGGTATCCTTCATTGCATCCATTCCTGTTCAATCAACTTAGAGTTGCGACTGAATCGCTTAGATATGGGTCCTCTGAACATTCAGAATCCAACCTGGCAAATGTTGTGCATCCAAGCCTTTGTCCTGTGCTAATTCTTTTATCCAGGCTCAAGGCTTCAACAATCACAAGTGAAACTGGAGATGCCCTGGACCCTTTCCTGTTCATGCCATTCATTAGGAAGTGCTCGACCCAAAGCAATCTACGAGTTCGTGTTCTTGCATCAAGAGCTTTAACAGGCCTGGTATCTAATGAGAAATTGCCAATTGTCCTGCTCAATATTGCCTCTGAGTTGCCTTGTATAAAGAACCAATTGACAATGACTCCAGTTTCATCCAGCTCAAATAGCACAACCAATGGAACCCATCATGCTTCTTTCAATTCTATTCATGGAATGCTATTGCAGTTAAGTTCTCTTTTGGATACCAATTGTAGAAACCTGGCCGATTTCTCCAAGAGAGATCAGATACTTGGTGATTTGATCCAGGTTCTATTGATGCGTTCGTGGATTGGAAGTCCCAGATGGTGCTCTTGCCCCATCCTCAATACCTCTTTCTTAAGGGTGCTGGATCACATGCTAAATATTGTGAGAACATGCAGGATGAGCAAAAATTTTGGTGCCATTTGCAACCTTCTTTTGGAGTTATCTACAGAATGCTTAGATATAGAAGCTTCTCGTGGGCCCTCCTATTATGATCCAACTATAGCAGAACTTCGCAAACAAGCAGCCATTTCCTATTTTGACTGTGTGTTTCATGCTTCTAAGGAAGAAGCTGAAGAAGTTCTTCAGATGCCGCAGAGATTTTCTCTTCCTGCTTTAAATTTGTTAGAGATACCTGACAGGGTTGAAGAGAATGCTTTTGCCAGACTTCAGGAAAGGCTTATCCTCTCACTGTCAGATGCATCATATGAAGTCCGACTAGCAACATTAAAGTGGCTTTTTCGGTTCCTGAAATCAACAGAATCCAGTAGGGAGACCAATGATGAACCTAGTGATGAGATCAGGATAGTTCACCACTGGGCCAAGAGTAACCTTCAGCCAACATTAATGAAGTTCTTAGCTGAGGAGAAGAACCGTAAATGCACATATTACATTCTGAGGATTCTTTTCATTTGGAATTTGCTGCAGTTTCAGAAATTGGACAGCCTCAAATGCACAGAAACAATTTATGTTGGCGGGATGGATTGTGATTCTGTGTTAAGGTTCTGGGATAAGTTAGTTTCATTGTACAAGCTTGCAAAACATATGAAGACTCAAGAAACACTCATCTGCTGCATGGGAATATGTGTAAAACGGTTTGCAGGTTTACTTACAAACTCTGTTCTTTCTGATGTGAAGGAGGAAATCACTGAATCCAGCAAATCTGATCAATTGGAAAGATGGGCCCACTTTTATGAGTGCATTGCCTATTTTGTAAACCTAATCAAACAACATAGTGCTCCATCTGAGCCAGTGAACATGCGCAAGGCGGCTTCAGAATCCATGGTAGCTTCTGGCTTGCTGGTACAAGCTGAGCTTATTGGTTCTTATGTCTTAAATAACAAAATCCCATCTGAAAATTCATGCTCTCATTTTGAACCAAAAGAAACTATTAACATGTATGCTCGTGAAATACTGGATATATGGTTCACATGTGTCAAGCTGCTTGAGGATGAGGATGTGGGGCTTAGACAGAAGCTTGCCATGGATGTCCAGAAGTTTATTACTTTCAAAAGATCTGGAAGAAGCCCTCAGCCTGGTGGGGTTCCTACCCAAGTGGAGAAAGTGATTGAATTGAGTTTTGAGTTTCTGTCTTCAATCTTTGGTCACTGGCTTGAGTATGTTGATTTTCTTTTGCGGTGGGTTCTGAATGCTGCAAACTATGTGGTACCCGGAGGGGATCTTGTTAGAAGGGTTTTTGATAAGGAGATTGATAATCATCATGAAGAAAAGCTGTTGATTAGTCAGATTTGCTGTTCCCATTTGGAGAGGCTTCCAATTTCAAGATCTTGGGCAATTGACTCTTTTGACAAACACGCGGTCCGGAACTTTTTACAGGAATGGAGAATGAGATTCTGCTGTCAGTTGATGTCGTTTGCCCGTGACCACATCAAGAAACAGGGTGGAGTTGATTGGATTGGTGGTGTTGGTAATCACAAGGACGCTTTTCTGCCACTATATGCTAATTTGCTTGGCTTTTATGTCCTCTCAAGCTGCATTTTCAATGGGGAAACTGAATGTGGTACGCCTCTACTTTCTGATGTTGTTGACCTTGGGAAAACTATCCATCCATTTCTTAGAAACCCTTTAATTTCTAACCTGTATTTGTTAGTGGTTAAATTACATGAGAAAAAGGTTGGTGATACTGTTTACCACTTGATCCCCAAACCCAAAGGAAACGACACAATCTGGGATGGTTTTGATCCTTATTTTCTTCTTAGATGAGATTTAATTTGTACCATAGCTGCATTATTAATTCTAAAATGATTTAAAGGAGCTGTATATTGGTATTGGGAAAGTAGCCACAATACATTTTCCCCCTCAAAATTTTGTACTATACAATTCGGATGTATTGAATTTATCTGATTAGTGTTCTAAAAGTTAGTTATGATCGAAGCTGTGTGAAAATTTACATCATATCTGTTGGTATTTTATTTTTATTTTCATCATCATCGTTGATTTTTTGGTTGGACATAGATAAACTAAGCTGTCCGGCAGCCTGAACTCAAAAGTCAAAACACTTACTGTTACCATACCCCCTGGCATCCCCTTTCCTTCTTCCCGAGTGAATGCGCATAGTGGTCAGTCCAAAAAATAAATTGATTTCTGTTGAGTATAAATTGATAAGGTCCTTTTCTTTTGAAAATAGAAGAAATAATAATTAAGTGGACTCTGGAAAACCACATGGAAAATTGAACAAATAATCATGAATTTTGTTTTTCCATGGCAATCGAAAGCACAACCACTTCCCCTCTTTTTCATCCTGATGATTTCCAATTGATCATAGAGTTCATTTTGGGACCCAAATTCATCCAGCCTCAGCCTCTGTGATTGCTTTTTAGTTTTGGGCCTTCGGGCTTTTTCAATGGGTATAAATTGGAATGGGAATGGGAATGGGAATGGGATGATGGTTATTAACTTTGGCAGATCATCATTCAATCTCTCAAGCAGTTATCAACCTTCATGACTTCGACCTGGAATTCAATGGGGGATTGTGATTGTGATTGTGATCGTAGAGTGATGCAACATTTGCACCTAGTGGCTGGCTGTAATAACAATCAACTAATCTGGTGAAGCAAAGCATTTCCAGCCCTGACTAAACGTTAGCAGAAGTGTATCATGCTAAAAAATTTAGTCTGAGATTCATGAATTTAGCTTCACCCATTGTCATCAATGCAGGCCAGCAAATGGGAGTTTCAGGAGATACCAGCAATCGATATAAGATCAGGCATGGTTGATATAACCATAGGCATGGCAATAATGAATATTATCCAGCAAATGGGAGAAAAATCCACAGCCAATTTATAACTCGAAGATGTTTTAAACTTGGCAACATCAATTTTTTATTTTTTAATTTTTTTTTTCACATCACTTTTTGCTAATTTTATGATTCCTTTAAAAATATAAAATAAAATAAAATAATTAAAGGATCAATAGATGGATACTCAAACACAATTTTGCTTTGAAGGTTTGAAAAAACCCAATGCTACATTGCTACATGCCCTGTTCCATTTAGCATTTGCATATTATAAAATGTTGATATCATTTTGATCCAATAGAAGCACTAATTTTCAAAATTGATGTCAGCAACCACAACGAAGAATTTGAAACAGTTCTATAGCCACATGAAAAAATAAAAAAATACTTGTTTTTAACTTGAGTATATTAACACTACATATTTAGGAACCCCTATGTTTAGGTAAACGAAAAAGAACGAAATGATGACAGATGCATGGCGAGCCAAAAAAGGCCCAAGACATATAACAGTTTAACAGAACAACTAATAAATAACCATGGCAGCAGTTTGTTAGCTACAAGATAGCTACTGTAAACAGACAGTTAAAATTATCATTCCATGTTGCCTAAAAGGTGCACAATAACAGGAAATTTTGCTACACATTACCATAACCAAAACTGTGTAAGCAAGAAAATGAAAACTGGTTAGAAAAAGTTTAGCTGTCTTCCTCATCACCATCTTCATCCTCATCATCCTGTTCATCTTCGCCTTTATCCTGATTAACAGGGATCATTCTGAGGTCAGAACATAGGAAAGGAAAGAGTGTGTGTGTGTGTGTGATATCCACTATTTCAGTGATCTGACAAAGTCTTGAACATGGTCAAAAGCAATTAGCAAACATACATGAACCACTACACATAACAAGTCAAAAGAATTAAGCGTGTATATAACAGAGCTTCATGTAAACATAACATCAACATGACAGACAGATACCAAATCACCAAATGAAAGCAGGCAACAGATTGAGCAAATGCCTCAGCCTTACTAATAAATATCCAAGTAGCTGAATCAATATTAGAAGGGCAAAATGATCACAGAACTACTTCCATAAAATATACTGTAAAAGCCAGCTGGTGGGGAGGCAGCGAGGAGAGAGGAGGGGAGGGGGGGGGACTTCCCCAAGATCAATGCCTAAAATTCATGGTAAAAAGCAAGCTCCTAGATACATACATGCCAATGACACAATATATAGGCAATCATTTGATGGGATCTTGGGCGCCTAGTATTTGTGTCACACTTGTGCCGGTGTCCTTGTTACATAAAAGAATTTCTAACTCAACAGCATCAAGAAGCACATTAATAGTAAAAAATAAGAAGAGAAACTGTTACAGCACAATCCTACAAAAGGAAGAATCTGTACAGTTTTATTTGAGCTCATCACTCCCTAAGCATCATAATGTCCATACTAGGAGGTGAACCAGAAGTTTAAGGCATGTACTGAGGTTTAGGAACTCCAGATGCATGAGCCATGAAGTGAGGCTTGGGAACCCAAGATGCATGTGATGTAAGCTACCAAGGAATGAGGTACCCTCTTCTCTGCAATGAATTTTGTGCAAAGCTGTGTTGGAAGGTAAATGTGCCCTCAAATTTAAACAAATATTTAATGATAACAGATAAGTTTATTGGGATTCCAAAAAATGTAACAATTGCATGCACATTTTACAAGTAAAATATTAAACTATCACACAGGAAAATACAGATTAAGCAGTCACAAGATTTGCACCTTGCTGAATTATATAAATTGCTATGAAAACAAAATAATATCTTATCATTTATTTAAATTATGGTCCAGCCTAAAGTAAGAGCCAGTAAAATGAAGTCATAAGACTTTTTCGATCAATTTATAAGATATAGTAAGAGTATAATTGTTACTCTTTAAAAAAGAAAGGGAAAAAAAATTCCTTACACAACTTTTATTCTAGATGCATAATGAATTTATGAAAGTATATGAGATGTTACATAACTCTAGACATGCGCATATATAAGTATGACGGGTGATGGGAAAGACTGAGTTTACATGGCCAGTGACAAACAGCAGCAAAACTGAGAGCACCAAGTGTGAGCATCAATGTACTCTAAGTCAACAAAGTACCGCAAACCACAAGCGTGTGAGTATAATATATATATAAATATACAGTCATTCTATTATGAGGCCCACCTTACGCAAGGTTGCGTAAGGTCCCCTCCATATGACCAATTTTATATGACAGTTCGTAAAACTGACCGTTGGATTAAATGCTCATCTTTTGCATGTCATGCCTGCAAAAAATCACAGTGATCCGACGGTTGGTTTCTGAGAAAAATGACTTAGAAAAAAACTGGAAAAAAACTGCTATTTTTTATTCTTTGAATTCCAGTTTTTTTCAAAGTCATTTTTCTCAGAAACCAACCGTCGGATATTTTTTGCAGGCATGACATACAGAAGATGGACATCTAATCCAACGGTCAGTTTTACGAACTGTCATATAAAATTGGCCATATGGAGGGGACCTTACGCAACCTTGCGTAAGGTGGACCTCATAATAGAATGACTAATATATCATATATATATATATAGAAAGTTATACACAAGAATGAGTAATAAAAGTTTATATTCATTTACCTCTTCATCGTCTTCATCTCCATCAGAATCCTCTTCATCAGCCTCCTGCAGCAATGACAACCAAAGGAAAGTAGTAAGGGAAACCTCAATCAAGCAATAAGATCTCTATTAAGTCCGCCAAATGAAAACAACACTGAAATTAACCAACAAAATATAAAAGGAAAAGATATGAATAAAATGGATTACATTGTTGAAATATTTGAGAGGATTTGGCCACAAATCCTCCTTAATTATCTCTGCAACCTGCATAAGAAAAGAGAAACAATCATTCGACTAATTAAATAATCACTCTGCAGCATTGAATACAGTTGAATCTCAATTGAAAGATGATATTAAAAAATAATAATAATAATAAAAAATAAAAATAAAAACAAAAAAAAACAAAAAATAAAACAAAAAATAAAAAAGGTGTAAAAATGCAAACAGTTCATATAATCATCAATCATTACTACAATACCAAATGATATTTCTTTATCACTGACATCATGCACTGACAATATGAACTTCAGAATACAGATTAATTGCCAAACTTTAGAATATTTAAATATTCTATAATAATCTAATGATTAAGAAAACAGAACTTACCTCATCATGAAGCCCCTCTGCAATATCCTTCTGTTGAGTTTCACTAAACCAACTAAAGAAGCTGCATACATGAAAGTATTGATGTATATCAGTCAATAAGCACATAAACTGAGACATAAAAGGGAGCAGAGGGAATCAAGAGGCTCATTTATGCATACAGCCTTGAGTTTGCTTCTTTTACAATTCCTTGACTACTCTCCCTGAAACTTGGGATAGATATTATACTATTATTTTTAACATCTTTTATTTTCTTGACAGAAGTGGAAGGTCAGAGTTGATATAAGAGGTACGTAGGCCATAACCAACTATTTTTAATATTACATTTAGACCGACAAATCCAGTGCCTAGTTTTTTTTTTTTTTTTTTCCAACTTTTTTTTTATATTCTATTTCTTTTTAAAGCTACATAAAGGACCTTTAGTCACGGAATTTCTAAGAATCAGCTGTGTTTTTCCCTTTGAAATTGAGAGACTTTTAGAGTTTTTATGCGGAACTGAGATAACCTCTTTCTCTTAAAGCCGGCTCACCCTACCCTCACCAGGTAGTTTTTCAAGTAATTTTACAAACTGTTATGTATTTCCCAGCTTATGTTGTACAACAAGTCATAGAAGTTGGGAGAAGAGCGTTCATAAAGGGAACTCGGATCCCTTAACTGTCCAATGTGGGATGACCACGATTCACTAAATAAGTGTGGCTGCCAAATCAGTATCATTTGGCCTAAGGCAGTAATAGATTATTATAACTTGCTTTAGTCCCACATTGAAACTCAAATTTTTGTTTTTTTTTTTTTTTTTTTCCGGGGGGGGGGGAGCTAACGTCCCATATTGATACTTCAGTAAAAAGGAGGGAGCTACAACATTCTATAAATAAGCTCATTGTTTCCTATTTCTCTTCACTACTGTGGCAGACATTCACATTATGTCACGTACTCACGTGTGAATGAATTTCAAATAGAAATATTTTTATTCTTGGGGACATATATTCACGTTATGTTATGTGTGAAAGTATGTCAGTCAAAATATTCTAATTAATGGAATGCCCTGATAAGGTACACACCACATCCTACAATTTTTCTTTTCTTGGCCCACCCAGCCTCAATTAGGGTTGCAAAAAGATTTGGAGTGCGATGTTCCTCTATGAGACAGTTAGAGAAAGGTTACCCCATGAGGGAAATTTTTCTGCTGTAATTGCTTGCGCTAAAGATGGCATGGATGGTAGTTGGAAATATTTACTTATGAGAAAGATTTTGGATATTGTTAGGCTTATTAGTGCTTCTTTCTCTTAGGAACATTAATCCACAAATGGGGAGTCAGATTTTCTAGTAAATCGGGTGCTACTACTTTGGAAACTTTTATGGGCTCTTTTTACCTCCCTTGATGTTTCTGTTTTTTTGTGTATTGATATAGTGTGTTTTGGGAATTTTGGTTTGGGTTTGATTATTTCTTTTTTATTTTTTATTTTTTATTTTTAAAGGACTGCTTGTGTGGTTTTTTGGTGTTTTTTTATTTCTCTTTTCGGAGGATTCATAGTATTTTTGTTTTGTATTCTTTTTTCCTTTTTGTTAATGAATTCATTGTTTTTTTTAATCTAACGTATATGTATATTTTAACTGGACTTTTCACACAAGTAGAGAGAATCAAAGCCTAATACAAAACAAGTTTCAAGGAGAAAATCTCAAGGGCAATACTCAAGTAAATGACCTGACGTGATCTCGCCTCACTCCCCTATGAAAGTACACTGGGAGGCTCATTACTTCAATTGAGATAACGAAAAATCATTCCATCTTTTAAGTTGGAACTTTAGGTGTTTCTCGAAAAACAATAGCAAACAGTCTTAGAAGCTTATGTTTTATGAAAGTGGGCTTGAGGCCTGCACCTCATACATGATCCAGCAATAGATTTTTTTCCACAAATAAATCATTTATACCTCTGTTCTTTAAATGATTTGTTATCATTTGTGGTTTTTTTTTTTCCCTGGGAAAACATACGTTGTTCTCATACTTTTCCAAAGCTATATTTAACATAGAAAAACTTTTCTAGTAGATATAGATGGGTTGAATAGGGGTAAAATTATTTTACTGACCTACACATTCAACCTTAGGCAGGTTAGGATTGAGGCTTTACCTTAAAAGTTGATACCTGGTTAACCTGTTTAATTTGTGTATTTCTTTTGGACTGACCCTTTTGATACATTAAAACTTTAAAATTTATTATAGGGTTTATAACCTATTTTGTAGATAAAAGCAAAACACTCCATGATATGTTTATATGTTTTGTTTAGTATTGTTGCAAAAGGAATTTTGTTATATGGTTTTTATGCACATCAATATTCCATTCCTTTTATTGTATTTTCAAATTTAAAATTGCATAGAGAAAGAGAGGTGAATGTTTAAAGATTGATCAGGTTTGGTGGATTCTGGCGCTTTGTATTTGGGGTTACATTTTCCAACAAGTTAAGTGGATGCACCGTGTAATTTTCCAACAAGTTAAGTAGATGCACCGTGTAATTTTCCAACAAGTTAAGTAGATGCACATGGGTTGAGTACTAAGCCATTAACACCCCTCATGAAGCTTACCCAGACCCACTCGAACAGTTTATTACCACCCCAAATTCGTATGTGATGGCCCTTGATATAATTTTTATGACTAGTACTAAAATAAATTGACCATTAAGCTTTGTTTTAAATATATATAAGCATGAAAAAAGTGAATCTTCTTCTATCAAGTCTTTCATAAATGCTGTTATCACTTCTTCAAATCTTTCTATGGTTTCTCAATTTTAACAATTTTTAGCAATTAATAAAAATACCAATGTCCAAAAACAACATCATGCATCACTTGCCAAAGATCCTAATGCTTCGCAAAGGGTTTAAGGCTACTACGGTAAAATAAGCTAAGCATAAAAACCAAACAATATATAGAAAAGCTACCTCTCATCAAAAAAAGGCCGTTTGTTTCCTTTTTTCTCGTGATTAACTTCATTGGCAGCGCCCTACATATGTTACAATTTATTATTTAAATGTTATCGAAAATTTAAGGAAAAAAAATGCAAAATAAGCCAGAAGCCATGACGGTATTGCCATTACCATGCCCTCCTTCCACTTGATATTTGTTCCAGTTATCTTAGTCGTTCCCTCATCAAAGAACGTAAAGGTTTTAGTCAGCTTTGTATCTTCAAAATAAGGATTCTGGTTGAAGTTCTGAAAGTTGAGAGTAGAAAACAGAATATTAGCAACAAGTCATCAAAACAACTCTTAGCTTATTCAGTCACTAGCATCCCAAAATTATAAATGAATAAATAAATAAATAAAAACCCTAATCCCTAAAGTCAAAGAATAATAAAAATGTAAATAAACCTTAACATTGAGTGTAAGACCAAATAAGCAAGGCAGAGGAAGAAAATTACAAATGTCATGGAGTATCCTGACTTCACATCTTTAAAATCCTCCACATCAAGAGAATCTAAATACTTGAGAATCTATGTCAAGAAAAATTGAAAAAAAAAAAAAAAAAGAAATTAGACAAACATTCATTTTTAACAAGAAATTATGCAAACATTTATTCCTAGTTTGATTACAGAATTTAAGTGAACCTTAGTTCTAGCAACTAATAAATAAAAGAAAATAAAATGAATTAGTAGGTTTAATAATTGGTTAGAATAAACAAACCAAATAATAAATAAGTAAGTAAATCATGTGCCAAACCTTCTGGTCTTCCTCATTTAAAAGATCACCAAGTACAGGATGGCTCAAGAACTGCAAAGAGCAATAATGCTCAAGTCATTCAGATGGAAGGATTCTCATTTCATTATTACATATATCAAGAAAGCAGGAAAGTTTAACAGTCTTTAATGAAACATGAAATGGAATTTTTTGAGAATAAATGGAAAACTAACAGCAGTTAACCAAAAGTCAGGAATAGATTTGATGATCTCATTCCGTTTAAGATAGACTGGCCTGCGTATCTCATTATACTTCTGCTCAACTTCCAACACCTTATCACTGGCTTCTTCATTAACCTGTGAGTGGCAATGCAATTATCAAGCTTCATTAATATAATGTCCAATATAAAAATCGTAATTGATAAATGATAATCAATAAACTATTCGCGTAAGCAAAAGGAATAAACTGCTTTATATGTGAGAGTGTCTTAATCCTATAAATAACACAATATATATATATATATATATATATATATATATATATA
>JAESVK010000695.1:1586294-1612357 GCA_017140935.1 Hamamelis virginiana | reverse complement strand
AACCCTAAACTCAAAAGAACAATTGGTTTTAGGGCACATATCTAACACGATTATATATACTCCCCATCGCGTACAGTCATATGATAACCCAAAAATTTTAAAATGCAAATTTTCATATTTTAAATATGTTTTGGAACTATTTGTAACTAAGAGATTTTAAATTTTGAAATTTTATAAAAGCTAGAGGTGACTTTGAAGTTTCATATAAGCTTAAGGGTATGTTGTGAATTTAAGAAATTGAATTTTTTCTAAATTGCAATCAAGTCCCTCCCTTTTCTATTCAAAAACCCATGAGCAGCCCCTGGTTTCCTCATTCCAGCCATGAGACTTGAGAGAAAGAGGAAAAGAACCGTGAGAGAGAGAGAGATCGGGTAGAGGGGAGGTTCACCTTCAAGACTCGCCGGAATCCCGCCGGAATTAGTCACCAGGCTCCTTGTTCTTGCTGTTTAGAGGTGAGTCAAGCTTTTACCTTTCCTTTTCTTCCTCATTCCCTTTCTTTTCCTTGTCATTTTCGGATGCATGCATGACTGAGTTTGAATCTTAATTGAAGAGTAGGTCATGGTTTTTATGAGGATTATATTCAGTTTTGGTGGATTTTGATAAAAGGTTTCAACTCAGTTTCACTTACATGCAAACTAATTTAGAGTTTTTAAATATAAATGCATAATTAGGGGTTTTAGAAATGGGTTCATGAGCAGGCATTGTGAGATTTCGAAATTTTTGTTATGTATAGTGGTTTGAAAATCAATTTGAAACTGGAGGTAAGAGGATTCATAACTGTTTTGGCTTGCATGTGGATTCAGTGGCGATGCTTGGGAATATGGGTTTTCAAAATGAGTATTTTTTTTTAAGATGTGTAATGGGATTCTTGAAATTTTGAGTTAATGTTTGGTGCATTGAAATTTCTGGTAAATGGATCAAGGACTGTGGTGATAATTTGAGTTGAGATTTTAACATACATGAAAGGTTTGAAAAGTTTCAAATGTCTTTCAAAACATTCACGGGTATCTTTATGGGTTTGAGAAATGTTCATGGTAGATTCATAAATTTTGATTTTTGTTTGTTAGATTTAAGTTGTTTTGAGTTACTTGTAAGTGAATCGAGGTTGTGAAGCAGTGTAGAGAAGATTTTGAGGTGTTGGCAGCCATGGCAGTCCGTTTTAGCAGCAGAACTTGATAAAAAAAAAAAACAGAGTGTTCTGTCCGCACACTTTCGGCACTGTTAGAAGCATATTTGGGCTAAACTTTCTTCACGAAAGTTATAGGTATTTGAGTTAGCTTTTCAAAGAATCCAACCTTACCTCATTTGGAATTTTGTACAAAAAGTTATGCCCATTTTACCGAAAACTGTTTTTCAGTGGAAATATTCTCGCCCAAACCCCAGTAGGTTACTGAAATTGATGATTTTAGCCTTGAAAATGTTGGATTTGGACTTTGGCTTTTAAATATGAATTGTAGATCTTCGAGTCGTCTTTTCAGAACACTAAAATTCATTAATTTTCGATAACTGAGTTAGGCTATATGGTCTAAATAGTAAAGCTGTTTTGGAAGGGTCTGATTCATGAATGAGTCTTTAATGTTTAATTTTGATGGTTTTCCAAATGTGTAAACATGATATTTGAGTTTACAACTTGTATTATAGTTTTTGAAGATCCTTAAATGTTTAGAAATGATTTTAGATAAGTAGTTGTGAAGAAAAATCGATTTGGATTTGTTTTTGATCAAGTTTGCAATTTCTACCTGTCGATAGATGATCATCTATAAATAGATGATCAGTCATCTATCTATAAATGGGCCTAATTTCCAAACCAAACTTTAAATGAGCATATCGTTTTCATCTGATGTCCGTTTTGAACGATCTTTATATGCACGGAAAGCTTATGAAGTCTAGTTTCTAAATATGATAATGTTTTGGTCAGTTTATGTTTGGAGAGATAAATATTTTTAAAATACCAGATTTGCCCTTTCTCATACATTTCGTGTTCTTTGGCTTATATCTCTTGAACCTTTGGACATTTGGACATAAAATTCGATATATATAATCTATTGGCATTCTCGAGAACAAGTTTTGAAAGTCTTAAGGCTTTTGATTTAGTTTTCTTATGGTTTTTCCTTATGTGGAGTTGTGTGTGTCTTGGATTAGACACCATTGGGTTTGCCTCGTGTATATTTGTGCTTTGAAATTGTTAGACCTTTAGGATAGCATTTTTGGGGTTTTTGATCTTTAAGATTCAAGGGTGAATGGCTTTGAGGATTAGGTTGGTTTGCTTTGGGGATCTTAGAATCCTTTGTGCTTAAGTTTGATTCTCTCTTTTTGCTTTGTCTGTTTGTTTGTTTCTCAGTGTTGATTGGGTCCCTTGGAGGACCACTTGCATCGGGTGCATCAGGCATTGCATTAGGAGGCTCGTGGAGCCACAACGGTTGGAAAACACAATTGCTTTGAGGTAGGGATAAGTAACCTTTTACTGTTAGTAATGATATATTTGTTTTATAACTGTTATGAGAACTCTACGTATTTCTAAACGTTCATTGAATGATATGATTCACATATGGTTGCAAACCTTGACCCTTACCTTATAACTGTTACGAGAAAAATATGGATTATAAACTCTGATTTCAAATGACATGGCTTATGATGGCTAGAGAACCCTGTTTACCCATTTGAACTGTAAATCTTGATTTAAGTGATATGATTTATAAATGCCGATGGACCTTGTTTCTTATTGAACTGTCAAATCAGATACATGGAATATACCTGTTTTGTGAACCATAGAATTTGTGTGGCATGTTTATGAACTATATGAAAGGTTTTGCGTGCTAATGCCTTATAAATTGTTAACTGTTTCAAATGTGGAGATGATACTTATCCACCAAATGTTTTATGAATTAAGGATGATTGAGCTATAACTAAATGGCTTTACAAATGATACATGTGGATGTTATTTTAAGAAAGCCCATTCTCGCAAATGTCTTTATGATTTAAGAAAGTGGTTTGATATACCTTTGAACTATTATCATTCCTTGGTTTCTAAATATGGTTTTGGAAACATGTCTTATATATTGATTTGAAATCGAGCTTTGGAAATGTTTGTATTCAAATGGAAACGCCTGTATAAGGGTTTCTAGTTACGGTATATTCTGGATGCCATGTGATGGATCCTGGTTCTTGATATGAGATTTTACCACGCGAGGATGTTGGCGGTGTTTCGACCTGTCTTCGGTCTTGGCCTCATCTCGGTGGACATGTCATATGATTAGTTATATATTTTTAGGACATGCATTATTATATATATTATTGTGGACTGAATTGTATCATTGGGGGTTTGGGGCCCATGGCCCCTTTCGATTATATTTTTGGGTGCGGCTGTGACTACGGTCCCCGGCCTGGTTTAGTAGTAGCCCGGTTGAGCTAAAGGCTTGTTAGCCTAGAATCAACAGCCCTATAATACAATTCAGTCCAAGTTTTGGATATGCTAGGGACCTAACGAAGTGACGCATATGCCAAATCTGGCCGAACTCCATACCGATGGGTATACTATGGACCCTGCGCGGTGACGTATAGTGCCATGCTATGGACTAGGACGTTATTTGGCTATTGTCCACATGCGATGGGACATTCCGCATGCGAGACATATGCCTGGTTACTGGTTACTGGTTTTCTGGTTACTGGATTCGACATTGGAGGATATAGTTTTTCACTGAAAGTCCACACAGCTTTTAAACACTGTTTTTGAACTGATTTATTAAAACCTCTGAGCTTTGGAAATATGAAATCTTTATGAATATTCCATGTATCAAAATGTTGTTATTGATGTGTAGAGGTTATATTATCCCTACTGAGCACGTTGAAGCTCACCCCTGCTTTATTGCAGTACATTTCAGGTTGACTCGGGGTACATGTTTGGTTTGCATATTTCGCTGCTTTGGAAATGGTGGATAGCTGCATAGATATTACCTGCTTTGGTCTTACATATTTCATGAGTAATTTAGTAAGTTATATTCAGTTATTTAGAATACTTTTGATCTATGATACGTCTCATTTGCCAGGGATGTTGGCAATATATTTGATTTCCTAATTGTATTATATTTGACGAATGGGTCATAATGTATGGACATGGCATTTCATTTTGTTATATATATTTATTTCTTATATCTCATGTGGAAATACGAATGAGCAAGACAGGTTGTACCTCTATCTTGACACATGTCGACCTATTCGGAAGGGTCGGTATGGATGTTAGGTTGGGGCGTTACAAGTCAGGATGTACTTGGGCATTAAAATCTGAAGCCGAAGACTTGGTGACTCGCAAGTTTTTAGGTAAAGAGACTCCCGGGCACGGAGACATGGGATGGAGACTGCATACAGTTCGAGTTGTACGCCGATGGATGAAACCTTGAGCCGGAGTATTGATGACCCATGGGTTCCCAAGTGAAGAGGGGCTTGCGTACAAGATTGTACGCGGGATGGAAACCACATACAACTCGGGTTGTTGTATGCAGGTGGAAAGAGCCAGACTATTGGAAACCCATGGGTTCGTAAGTGAATAGGGCCCTAGGCAAAGACACGAGAGTGATGGGATGGAGACTTGGCTTATGAACCCACCCAATACCAGGGACAGCCCTGGCTATAAGCTAGCGAACCAACCGCTTAGGGCCCCAATTTTTTTGCAGAAAATTAAGGCCCCTAATTTGGCTGCCTATAGGTGAGAGTAGTAACAAAAAAGACCCATTCTTTTTCCATGCAAATTGTGATTAGGCCTCTCTTGGATTAGAAAAAAAAAATTGTGGGCTCCTTTGTTTCCTTTCTCACTAAAAAATATATGGGCCCCTTTATTTTTTTGTCTTCACTTTACCTACCCCACATGGAAGAGTTTATTTTGAAAATTAAAACCATATTCTGACTTACCAGTTCTCACTTCGAACCTCTCTCTCTCTTGCTCTCACGTCTCTCTCTATCTTGGTGCAAAAGGGTTGGTTCCCTATGGTCCCCTCTTTCAGTCTTTTACTCTCTCTCTCTCTCCTTGAGTATCAAAGGCCCCATAACACCGTACATGTATTTTTAAGTTTCTAACATTTTTTATTAATTTTTTATTATTGTTATTAATTATTTTAAGAGTGAAATTTTTTATTTAGACTTTTGATTTAAGACTTTTAGGCAAGATCTTTGTATTGTAGTATAAATCTATTTATTACCATTTGTGGTGAGATTGAGATTTTTTATTTAGGGTTTTAATTTTAGGGCTATATGCTTGTTATATATGGTAACATGAATTTAATAATTGCTATTATTTGGGATTTTTTATTTAGGACTTTTATTTTAGGGCTTTATGTGTTATGTATATTTGTATAAATTTATTATTGTTCTTAGCTCGTTTTGAGATTTTTTACTAGCAAAGCAAATTAAAAGAATAGTATGTAGTTTAATATATTACATGCAATTTATTATTATTATTATTTTTTGGTCAGTAACTAGTAGGGCTCCAGTTTAGGAGTTCACTTAGGGCCTCCCAAACCTCAGGGCCGGCCCTGCCTAATACCTAACTTTGATACCATGTTATAAATCATGATCCAACTCAATAATTTAAGTTACCAAGTGGAGGATTTTTTTAGAATTTATTAACCAAGCTTGGATAGTGTGAGAAACCGATGTAGAACAAATCTTCAACAATATCAATATATTTGAAAAATGTAAGATAAGGATATGGTATTCACTTGTACATGCCAAACTAATATATTATATTATATAATATATTATATAATATATTTTTTAAGTTTCAATTAACTGATTTTATATACTATATCATATCATATATTATATATTATAAGCTCATCCTTACTCAAGTTTGGCTTGTTTGCTAAACCCGCTTGAGAGTTGGGCTTGAGAGTTGGGCTTGAGCTTGGCTTATGTTCATTTAAACAAGCTTGAATGAGCTCTAATCGAGCCGCTCCTGAGTTGCTTGAATTGCTTTACATTCTAGGTCAGTGAAAAATTGGGCTGCAACTTGAGCCAAGAACCTGCCTGTGTATTGAGCCCAAACTCCCGGAATGGACTAAGCTAAGGTCATGTGGGTAGACTTCAAAGCCAAGAATAAATCCCAAAAATAAAATTGGGCTGTGGTTGTGATGGTCCTACCTCAACCAGCCTCTACCTCTCTCTGCCTCTTTGGCAACCCAAAACTTAGATGGATGTCCATTGCAAAGGTAAGATGCAAGGCCAGCCTCTACCTCTCTCTGCCTCTTTGGCAACCCAAAACTTAGATGGATGTCCATTGCGAAGGTAAGATGCAAGGCAAATATCCCGAGTAAGTGGCCCATGAGACTTGAAACAAGGACCTCGGACTTGGTACGTCGAAACCCAACCATCTGAGCTATCATTGACAATGATTTCAAAGGTCCCTTCTTTTGTATGTTCATTGACATGTGAAAATTAGAGAAGATATGGGTAGCTTTAGCTCACCTTCTCTTTTTAAAAGGGAAATGCTATATGTCTTAAAATTTAAAGTATATCTAAAATGATGTGACAATCATCCAACCTTCTTTCTTTTTAGCAAATTATTTTTTTGGTAATAACTGAGGGCTTCGTATTCATTTGGAATATATAGTATTACTGTTTTTTAAAGGGTAGTAAATAATTGATTAATGGTCCGCTTAACATTAATAGCTGAACTACGCTAAAGTACAATGCTTTAGCGCACTTTTTTTTTGTTGTTGTTGCTTTCTATTGTTTGTGAAATTTTGATATGTTGCTTACATGTATACTCACATCATGTAATCAACATTAATTAAAGAAATGCTTGCTGGTTAATCAGTGATGGATGAGGTAGGAGTCTCTGAATCATAGAAAATGCAGTGTTCCATGCGCTGGGATTTTTTTTTTTTTTTTTGGCTTCGCTTCTCCCACTATATATGGATACAATATTGTAACTAAGTCAAGTTACTGTTTATGGGGTTTGGTGGACTTGAAACTTCCAAATCATTGACTCAAACGACCATAAAAGAAATGTTACAATATTGTATATAAATGCTGTGTTTGAATGTGATTGAAATATGATAATTGATATTAGAAATTTTGGAATTATATATATATATAAAATAAAAAAAGACGTTAAAATAAAACCAATAAGAAGAAAAATTAACACATGTGCCGTCAGATTAAGTGACAGAGTATATATATATATATACAAAAATGATCCATTGAGGTCCAGACACCATTTGGATAAATACGGTCCACTCCTCATTGTGATAATTGGGACAGGTATTTTGAAAAATCGACCATTTGGCGAATTTTGAATTTTGATTTTTATTTTTTTACTTGAGCAGTAAGCTGAAAATGCTTAAGCATCAAAACAAAAATAGATCAAACAGGACTTAGGCCCGTTAGCCCAATGAAACGGCCCTTGGTGTGTCGTTTTGGTGCAAGAGTTATTCTCAGTCGTTGGATATAGTAAAAAATGATGTATCAGCTTGATAATTAAACGCTAGTAGATGCAAGTATTCAAGGATGCAAGTAGAGGATCCAACGCATCTTGCGTTATCGCAACGTGGACCACAGGTCAAGATTTGAAACCTAAAGCCACAGAAATTTCCAAGATGCATGTAGAAATGTAGAATGAATGTGAACCACGTATATGTCGTTTTAAGTTGCGTGGAAGGTGGCTTTATTCCATACTAATTAGGTCAAGACGCAGGTAGATATATATGATGATTTCACCCACACTGTCCTTTAATTTTATATAAATTTTGTCAAAATATATCATCTTTGTAGTTGCTAATCATGCATTCTCTTCCATATCAATGCAACAGGACTTACGTACTCTTTGATAATTTCTTTGACTTATTCATCGGTGTGAATTCCACATCCATCGCTGAGAGGCATATCAAAGGACTCCCCCCCTTCTTCCAATTCTTTATTGACTAAAGCATCACGCTTTGTTAAAAAATTGAAAGTTTGATTAGGTAACTCTCTTATATATATGGATTCAACGATCAATTTCTAAAGATCGGTGTCACTGTACAAAAGAGTGACTTTTTTATTTTTCAAAATATAATTATTTTTTAATAGATGGATATTTCAAAAATTGCCCGTTGGATTATTGTGATTTTTTGTAAGCATGACATACATAAGAGGACCGGATATCTTATACAACGGTCAGTTTTTCAAAATATATTATGCAAGTGATTATAAAGAAGGTCACTTGATGCTAGCATTCCTGGTTGTGCTTTTATTGAATTTTATTTGATTTTAAGCATTTTATATTTTTTTTGTCACAAATTCAAACATGCAATCAAGTATCTTTATTATATAAAATCCAGTTCGTCCTACATGGCAGCCCTCAGAGGTCTTCCCTCCCTCATTCTCCTCTCCTTAATTCATGTACTTTTCTTACCTCTTTTTTATTGATTCATGCCATATTTTATTTTATTCTTCACTTTTGATTTTCCATTTATATCAAATTAGGGCTTCGTTGTATGGTTTTTATTTTTATTAAATTATTTTTTTATTTTATTTTTCTCTCCACGTCAGCCATTCCTGCATGAATTTCATATCAATGCTAGAATTTTTTTTTTCTTCTCTTTGTATTTTTTTTAAACCAATTCTTTTTCTCTCCACGGACCACCTTACAAGTACGTTATTCTTCTCTGTTTCTATAATAAACATGTTTTTTTTTTTAGTTCTGACTTGCTTATTTTTCTTCTTATTCTCATTCTCTTTCTATATCTATATTTGTTTGTTTGTTTGTTTTTTTTTTTTTTTTTTTTTTTTTTTTTCAGTTTTGATACCAGAAATGATCTCCACTGCCACTGCATCTTCGCAGGAAGTTCCACTTACATTCTCCTGCTTATTTTTCTTCCTATTCTCATTCTTTTTCTATAACAAAATGACTTTGTTAATTACTTATACATGAATGTGTGAATTCCACGGAAAAATAGTTGAATATGATGTATGTGTAAATTCCACAACCATTATTGTGGGTCATGCAACTTATTAAGTGGGAAATGCATGTGCACCTTTGCAGGAGCTTCCACTTACATATCTTATTATATATATATATATATATATATATATATATATACAGAAATGCTATAGTCAGGCCGGCCTGACTATAGCATTTGTACGGTCACCCCATTTTGGGGGTGATGCCGGTCACAGGTCAAAGTTTCGACCTTTGGATATCCTATTCATGCAGTGCTTGTCATGCCTGCAAAAAATCACAGTGATCCGACGGTTGGTTCTGAGAAAACGGACTTTGAAAAAAACTGTCATTTTTTATTATTTGAATTCCAGTTTTTTTCAAAGTCAGTTTTCTCATAAACCAACCATCGGATCACTATGATTTTTTGCAGGCATGACAAGCACTGCATGAATAGGATATCCAACGGTCGAAACTGTGACCTGTGACCTGCATCAGCCCCAAAATGGGGTGACCGCACAAATGCCACAGTCAGGCCGGCCTGACTGTAGCATTTTTGTATATATATATATATATAGAAGCGCTAATATAAGGTGCACCTGATGCTTCTTGCATCAGGTGCTCTCTTGTAGAGCCACTTGCGGCGCAAATGTTAGAAAACTGACCGTTGGATTAGATACTCCAATCATGTATGTTATGCCTGCCAAAAATCACAGTGATCCAACGGTTGGTTTTTGAAATATGTAACTTTGAAAACTGTGATTTTTTTGTTCTTTAAAATGTTATCATATTTTCAGAGTCAGTTTTCTCATAAACCAACCGTTGGATCATTGTGATTTTTTGCATGCATTACACACATGATTGGGGTATCTAATCCAACGGTCGGTTTTCTAAATCTACACCTCAAGTGGCTCTACAAGAGGGCACCTGATGCAAGAAGCATCAGGTGCACCTTATATTAGCACTTCTGATTACCGATATATATATATATATATATATATATTAATTGCTGGTCCTCACAGATCGAAAGTCGCCAAGACGACTTTCTCGAAGCTTTGCCAATTGAAGGGTTTGTACTTCCACAAAGGCACTCAGCCGGCTGGCTCTGCAGTGGGAGCTTGTTGCCCGCTCTCCTTTGAAGCGCATATTATAAATAGCTTTGTTCTCCTCGCCTTTTCGTATGTCCTTATTCTCTCATTCATTTTTTAAGTGTTCTAATCAATTTTGAGAGGGCCAAGCACTATTAGGGGGTCATGGAATTTGCTGTATCTGATGAATTGCTGGGTACTTTTGTGCCAATTATAATTTATTGGATATATTCAGGAATTTACATTCTGTTTGGATCAAGAAAAAATTATCGACTGCACGCATCGGAAGAAGAAGATGCTAAGAACCTGGTTTCAAAGTGGACAGTAGTTAAAGGCGTTCTTCTTCAACAGACTTTTCAGGCTGCGGTTGCCATACTCTTATTTACTGTGTGTAGTTTTCTTTTACCTTCCTTTTAACTTTATATAAATCAAGCAGACTAAGGTTCTGTTTGGGATAATTTTGTTTGAAATCACTTTTGGAGTTCAGAATTTCATTTAATGTAAAGAGATGAGTGAATCATTTTTAAACGATTTGAGAGATTTCCACAATATCATTTCTAATTAATTAAAATAAAATTTTTTATAGTAAAAAATTGGTTAATTTGAATATAATTCTAAAAAAATATACGAAGAGATAGTTGTTCAAAAAATAAATTTAAGCAGAAGTACGGCGAGACGTATAAAAAGTTAAGAGCTTATGTATTTAATTTGCGTGTGCAGGTGACAGGAAATGAAAGCGTGGTGGTCCAAAATAAAACACCAAACCTCATTGTGCTGGCAAGACAATTCTTGATTGCTATGCTGGTTTTAGATACATGGCAATACTTCATGCACAGATATATGCATCACAACAAGTTCTTATACAAGCACATCCATTCCATGCATCATAGACTATTAGTCCCATATGCTTTTGGTGCTCTATACAACCACCCCTTAGAAGGACTTCTCATAGACACTGTTGGAGGGGCCATATGTTTCCTATTATCTGGCATGTCACCTTGGACCTCCATCTTCTTCTTCTCCTTTGCTACCATTAAAGCTATAGATGACCATTGTGGCTTATGGCTTCCTTGGAATCCCTTCCATGTATTATTTAGAAACAACAGTGCTTATCATGATATTCACCATCAACTTAATGGTACTAAGTACAATTTTTCGCAGCCGTTCTTCGTCGTGTGGGACAAAATTTGTGGCACTTATATGCCTTATTCTATAGAGAAGAGAGATGGTGGGGGTTATGAAGCAAGACCCATGAAAGATCTCAAGACTGCATGATAAGCTTATGGAGATGAGGAATGCTAAATGTAGGTACCTTTTTTTTTTCCTTTAAAAATAAACTATGGAAGTTGTCCGTCTTCAAATTCTCAATATTAATATATATTAATTTATAAATTTTTCAATTTTTCTGTGGTTGAATAATGGAATGTTGAATTGAAATGTCCTGAGAAGAATTTATTCATTTTCTTTAAAAAAAAAAAAAAAAGAAAAAGAAAAAGAAAAAAGAATTTAGTCATTGAGTTTGGCATGAAATTTTGTGAACAACCCGGTCCATCATATACGAATGGGGCAATTTGGGAGACGGACAAGCCATATATAATCATAAATGACATTAAAAATTCAAAACAGAGCCATTTCCTGAAGTCTTAAAATTAATCACTTTCCATCTATTATGATAATATATATATATATATATATATATATATATATATATATGGGACAGGTTCCCTTGACATATATTTTTACTCCTAATTTGATACGCAGTTTGCAAAAATCCAGCTTGGAATAAGTCTTTTGAGAACCTGACCGTTGGATTAGATATTATGCTTATATAAATCATATATACAAAAAATCATATTGATCCTACGGCTACTTTTTAAAAAATATCACAGTTGTAAAATAAACTGAAAAAAACTATATGAAACTGTTAAAGTTAGTTTTTTGAAAAAACAACCGTTTGATCAATGTGATTTTTGGCATACGTAATGTATATAAGTAGAATATCTAATCCAACGGTCATTTTCTCAAAATACTCATCCCACGCTAAGTTTTGCAAACCGCATGTCAAATTAAGAGTAAAAATATGTGTCAGGAACCTGTCCATATGTATGTGTGTGTGTGTGTGTGTGGGAGGGGGGAGGGCTCCATTCAAAATTATGGATTTGCGCCCTTATATCAATGTTATACATATTATGACTGAAAAAATTCAAATTTCTTCGTCCCATCGCAATCAACGTTTAAAAGAAGCTTAGTATACCTAGTATATATATTATGGTTTACCAGGGCTAGCTTGTTTCATACTTTCATAGTAGAGAATTATTTCTAAACCACATTAATTAATTAATTATGTAAGTAGCCATAATCCAGGAGGTGGCGATGCTAAATGAACCCCCCACCACTCCCAACACTATTTTGCTTCGAGGGACCTCCATCTTAAGAAATGCTGCACCAAGAGAGAGAGAAATTTTTAAAATGCATCAATGTTAATATGTAATAAGAAAGATACAATCCCAAGTATATATAGAAAGAGTAATGTTAAATGGACCAAATTTTAAATCAAAATAAATAGTGTGACAGTAAGATAGATCCCGCCTCTACAAAAGTCGCTAGAGATTCTATTGTACTGTCATATCATATGGTTTAAAAAGTTTGATCAATCTAGTATTAATTTTCATATAGAAATATAATACTTACGAGTCACAGTTCACATGAGAGATATCGAAACCAAATTCAAACCCACACTTCTGTGAGAGTATAGTGAATTCCTTTAACAAAAATGCTACAAAGACACTTTAACCCGAAATTAAAAATCACCCTGACGTGTCCTACTTTGAGTGGCATGTGAAAAATATGGAATCGGTTTGAGAGAAAAGACCTCACCATTCAAAGTAGAACATGTCATGCTAGTTTTTAATTTTGGATTAAAGTGTCTGGTGGTATATCATTTTTCATTCCCTTAAATGGGAGAGACTCCATACGAATTCCCCTAATGTATAAAAAATGAGACGGCAACCTTAATCCTATCTCTTATATATATAACTAGCTCATTTTTTATATACGACTGGCAAAATGGAAAAAATAAACAATCTACTATTGGATCTATGATTTGTGTACCTTGATCAAATTAAATTTTAGTAACAGTCCAATTCGTTAGTTAGCCAATCGCAGCATGCTTCTATTATAATACCAACTCCTGTGAGGCATGTTGGAGATTGTAATTCATAATTATTAGATACAAAGTATTTTATGTTGATTCATGTATTAGGAGTTAATGTGTTTCATGTATTGGACTAATATATTGAAGAGTCGTCTACGAACATGTATGAGAGAGTCTATATAAAGGAGCTATCCCAACAATGTTACAATTGAAGTGGACACCAAGTGAAGAATAAAGTAAATTAGTTTGAGAGTTTCTCGTATTTATGTAAGCAGGGCCGGTCCTGGGCTAAAGCCCGTAAAGCCGGCGCTTTAAGTCCCAAATTTTGTTTGTTTGTTACCTATATATATACAGCCCCAATATTTAAGTCATGCAGCCCCTGAAATATGATGTATAGCTCATTATTGTAGAACAAAAACAAAACAAAAAATAGTAAAGTTGGCTGACAAGTAATAAAAGTAAAAAAAATAATAAAAAAATCTTTAACGCAGTAATTAAGATACAAATTTTCTTTAGAGTTTACATGTAGAGGAGCCCCATTTTATATAGCCCCTTCAAGCCACCCAAAGCCCAGGGCAGATCCTGTATGTAAGAGCTCTGCACGGCCCTTGAGAGTCTCTCGTATTCATGTAACTATGTAAGAGCTCTGTACAACCCTAAGTATATCTCCCAAGCTCCTTAGTAATATATCTATTTTTATGTTTGTGTCCACCACACATGTCAAATAAAATGTTAGTATACTTCCGCTGTGCAATCACCGACAAGTGGTATCACGCCAAGCCACCAAAAATCCCAACAAGGTAAACCAGGCGAGGAAACGTGTGTGACTCCACTTGGTCGCACGTGAGAGCTTGAGCTTCACCTGGCTTTGCCCTAAACTGAACTATGGCTACCACAACCAACACAACTATGGCTACTCCCTTCATCTTTAATTAGTTTTTTTCTTTAATTTTATGGAATATATGCTGAATGTGTAAAAAGTTTGGCATTTGTGTTGGTCATGGCATTAATTAGTCAAAGTGACCAAGTATTTGTAACAAAAGCAGAATTCCTAATTTTTATCACAATCACTTTTAATTTGAAAATTGACAGAAACATGTGAAGAAATATATCTCGCCAAAAATAATTTTAGAAACAGCTAATGCTAACATGCTCTAAGCTTGCTTGTTTACACGTAATGGTAACAAACCCTATCCCTATCTCTTCTTACTCACTTTTATATATGCCTGAGCATGAGGAAGTTATTAAATTATGAAAAAATAAATTAAATAATTTAAAATATTATGAGGAATAAAAATATTTTATATGCAATTGTGAACTTTTTTTTTGAAAAGTAGCTGGTGGTTGGTGGGTAGTATGAGGGTAAATATGGATAAAAGTGGGAAGTGCTAAAAAATTACATTCTTGTAATGGAGCACCAAAGTGCCAAAATTTGGTATGGGCACTACTTGGTGCCATTTGGGGTACCAAATTTTGGAAATGACACCTCAAATGGCAATTTCCCGCTGGGAGATGCTCTTAAATTTGATTTGGATATGACTAAAAGTTTGGGCCTAAATGTGATTTGGATTGGACTAAAAATTTTGGGCATAAATTTGATTTGGTCCACCAAGGAATACTGAATTTGGGCAATATTTAAATTGGGTGGGTCTTGGTATTGAACAAAGCCCAAATTGGTCACGAGTCAAAAGGATCCTGGTCCTCATACAACAGCTGCGACAAAGCAACACGCACCAACTGTCAAGACTCAAGACAACACATGCCCACGAGGCCCGAACGCTCTGCTTGCAAACTGAAAACTACAAGTTTGAGAAGGATACAGAGAGTCGAGAACTGTCGTTCTCACGTTCGATGAAAACGATATAAATATAAATATACATGCGCTGATGCGCACACCTTGTTTGTTCTCTAATCTGACGATGGGTTATGTTACATGGAATAGTCCGATCAAATACGACAGATATTGAGTTGCAGTTCAAATTTTGTTTCTGTTTCCTTTTTTTTTCCTTCTTCTGCGCCGACTTCCACGCGATTTCACCAAGGAATGGTGGAAACGTAAGCTGATGAGAAGCCTTTTATTATTGGGTTTATTCTCCAATGAAATTTTATGCCAATACATATTTTCTTCGCGATCAATACCTAACTATAATCTATTTCGAAGGTATATACTATACTCTCTCTCTCTCTCTCTCTGTCTCTCTCTCTGTCTCTGTTCCCTGATTTTTTGGTAGTTTTGTTGAGACGTACTGTAATTATTTATTTATTTTTTTATTTTTTATTTTTATAACTTTGAGCATGATTAAGGTACGGTTAAGTTTCCATTTTGGAAGTATTTTTATTGCTTTTGAGAGCAAAAAAAGTATGGGCAATTTTTGCTTTTGCAAAGCAAGAAATTTTTTTACTAATGCTAACCAAATGATGCCTAAATGATTACGTTACTTTGCTTTTGGTGCTCCTTATAACAGACTTCCTCTCTCTCTCTCTCTCTCTCTCTCTCTCTCTCTCTCTCTATATATATATATATATATATATATAGAGAGAGAGAGAGAGAGTTTTATTGATTTGATTCTTGGGGTCCCAAATAGTTAAAAATATCAAATTCAACAGTTTGAGTCAAATGGAGCATTTTTTAGATTTTGCATGAACAAGTGCCCTGTTTTGGAAGTTCAAAATTATCTTTGATGGTCATAACTCGAGCTTTTTATTGACTTCATGTCCTATATTATATATTGCTGGGAGCCATTTTTTTAGACTTATAAACTGGTTTGAGAATAATTTTTTTTATTTTTTATGACTGAATTGTCATGACTTTGCTTAATAACTGATATGGCAGGGGCATATTTGACTTAAGATTTATTAAATGGAGAGATGATGGCCATGTGAGTCATTATGCATAGCATTACACTTTTTGAAATCACATCTTCAATCATTTTGGGTGGTAATGTCTGTAAAATTTAGATTTTTCTTTGAGCTAATGCTTCTAGTTTTTAGACTCTTTAACAACCTTTTTTTAAAAAAAAAATTATTTATTTATTATTATTATTTTGTTATGTTTACTGCAGGTTTTGCTAATTGTCTCATTTTATTTTTGTCATAAGCTATTGGGCCATTTAAGAAATGGCCTTGGTTTCTTCATTGAATGCCATTAGCATTGTCAATCCAGGACAACATAAATTGCAGTCAGATAGAACTTGTTATTCATTTAGTTTCATTAGTCCGGTATCCACGAGGTCAAAAGGACAATTGAGAAAGAAACAGTCCACTTTGGTTAGACCTGTTACAGCGAATCAAGAAATCGACTTCACTAAACCAGATTGGAAAAAGGATTTTCGAGAGGATTTCGAATCGAGATTTAATTTGCCACATCTAAGTGATGTAGTCAACATAGAGCCCAGGCCAACAACATTTGGTTTGAAAAGCAGGTGACTTTTCTTCACACTTGTCTCTGTTATCTTTGTTGCTTATTGTGCAGAACAAAATATATGCAGGCATAAATTATGAAAATATATAATTTTAGTTATGCTTTTTGGGAGACCTAGTATAGTTCCATTTATAATGCATATCATGTTTGGCTGTGACAGAAGTCCTCAAATAGTGGATAGTGTTGATGTGCCTGCGGATCGGAAAAGTGGCTACGTAAATGAGGATGATAGAGCACTTTTAAAGGTTTGTTCCTCAATATTTTAAGACCAGATGAGTGTTTTGCAATAGTTTAATACCATATGAGCATGCAAGTTTTGGATAACTCATTTGCCATTAATTAGACCAATGTTTTTTATTCAATTGTTGCAAGCATACATTTGAATCAATCTCATAATTCTTGATATTGGAGATGTAATGGCAAGTGGAAACAGTCTATGAAGTTTTATATTATGATTCTTTATTAGGGAGAAGAAGAGTGGGGTGGGGGAATAAGTAGTTTCTAAGGGGATGCATAGACAGTAGATTATTATCCATTTGTCCTACACATAGTCCAGGGCTAGAAAGCTTTGACACCCTTCTTTTTTCTTTTACATTTTTTCCTTTTTTGGTCTGTTCTGGGTGATGCCTTGATCTATTGTAGACCTTTTCACATGACGATGATTTAAGGCAAGATGTAGGCAAAGATGTTTTATCTGGAAAGGGGTTCCCTTAAATATCTTGTGTTGATTTTAGGGAGAATGAAATATGAGAATTTTAAAAGTTGAAGAACTGCTGATGTTTAGATTGAAAGATGTCTTTCTGAAATCCTTGCTTTTGTAGGTTTTGGGTTTGGAAAGTTCCAAGGTTTCTTAATTTTGAGTTTTTTGGACAAGATGCTTTGGGTCACAGATGTTTTTTTCTTGCATTTGGCTTTTGTATACTCTTGTGTACTTTGGAACCTCCCTTTGTTACCATTAAATTTATTTTTACCTCTTAAAACATTATTCTTGGTTACCTCTTCCATATTTGTGTGAATGATGAAGTAGACAAACTTCATTGTGTTACAAGTTATACTATGAATTTTCATGTCAAAGTGAATGTGGATGGAGATTGGTTTTTCCAAGATGGAGTTATGTGGCTTAAGTTATAATATATCAGTCACGGATCAAATAGAAACTTAAATTCATGCTCATTCGCATCATGTTCAATTTACTAATTGAGCTTATCACATTATCAAGTTTTTCGCTTTCGAAAACATCAATTGGAAAAATAAAGAACATGTATGGTACGAAACAGTAATTAGAAAACATTGAAAACATAGATTGAGTGGAGCAGAACATTTGTCTTATAAAAGATTGCAATTGACATCTCTTTAATTCATGTCAGCCTATCATTCTGTTTTTACATCATTTTTTCCCTGGGGGTCATCACTGTAGCTGGTTGAATTCTCTGATTAAGTTGTCATGCCAGGCTTACCTTTGAAGTCATTGGTGTTTGTTATAAAACTAACTTTGATTTGAACATCACTTATAGCTTCTACCCTTTCATGTGTTTAAGTAATTTTTCCCTTTATAGAAAGACATCTGGTTGCATATTTGAACCCTGCATCTAGTTATTCCTTTGATGAAAAGTGTATTCCTGTAAAAAATAAACTAGGGCAAGGGATGTTGAAAATCCTAGAAAGATACTAGATACTTATCAATTTGTGACTGTCATCAGGTTATCAAATATAGTTCGACAACTTCTGCTGGAGCTGAGTGCATTGATCCTGATTGCAGCTGGGTGGAGCAATGGTATTTTGTTGTCCTTTTTCTCAATTTCTTTAATTTCTTTGTTAGCTTATCTCGGAATATAACTTGTCACTTTTTGTTCTAATGGGTCTGTACTTGATTCATAAAATTGTCTGCCAATCTTCTGTGGCTATTATTTCTGTATATATAATAGCCAACTTAAAGGTTGCATGTCATATGCTTGAGCATAGTCCACAAAGCTTACTTAAGTGTTGCATTTAATTCTCATAATTCAGAAATGTCAGGGAAAGTAATTGATTGATATTGCTTTACATAACTACCCTTAATTGCAAAGAAAGAAGTGGGGTTATTAATTTTTCCAGTATTTTTCTTTTGTAAGGAAGGATAGTGAAATTTGTCTGACCATGTCTGCGCAAGTAGTAGGTTGGTTTCACTGCTAAAATTATAGTATAGGTTTACTTTATAATTTTGAAAGAAATGTCTCTTTCAAGTTGTTTTGTCATGTGAGTTTACAAAATTCCAATTTTGTTTATCCTTTCAACTCTAGTTCGTTAATCAGCATGCGCTGTACATTGCAACAATCATGTCATCTGATAATCCTGGTAGTACGGTGCTTACTTGTATTGACCAACAATTCCCATGTTACCTAGGGTGCATCGTGCAGGGCCGCGTAAGCAGATATACTTTGAGCCTGGGGAAGTAAAAGCTGGAATTGTAACTTGTGGAGGGCTCTGTCCTGGTCTTAATGATGTTATTAGACAGGTTAGTGAGTTTGACAGCATCTCACATTGTATTCTTATGCATTCAATTTCATATTTCAGATACTGTCTGTTCTTTAGTTTTGTAAGAGTTCTTCTTTGCCTGTTAGTGAACACATTTTTATGCCTTCATTCTCAGAGGGGCTAATTTGTGTTGGCACATATTAAACAAAGAAAAGAAATAGAGATGAATGCTTTTCATTCTCCTAGTATTTGACTGGTCTTACCAATAACAAAACTAAAGCTCAAGTGAACACTTAATAGTATATATTTATTGTTTGTTATTTTCCCTTGACAGGAGTTATGAACAATAACTGGCTTTAATTTCTTTTTGTGTTGTTTGGATTAAAAACCATGTATCATCATTGTTAGTTTAAATGTATATTTTTTTCATATGCAACTCTGCACTTCCTAATGACATCTTGGGACCAACCGATCTGTTTGACTCATGTAATGAATAATAGACTCCATAAAATGTCTCACTTTCTTTCCATCTTTATTGAGTTTATTCTGGGAGGGGGGGTTCAATTTTTGTTTCCAAACAATGTAAGCCAGCATAACTAGTAACTGAATGCACATTTATTCGACGATTAAAATCTGCAGGAGCAGAGATCGGATGACTCTCTCCTTCTCATTTTACTTTCTGATTGAATGACTGTTCTAGTGCACCTTTCACCTGATAGGTTTTCTTAGATTCACAAATGAACAATAAATGAAATTAACAAAATACTTTCTTATATAGCTATGCCAATCATTTCCTAATATTTCCCTTATAATGGTTAACGGGTGTGGGCTGGCGTGGCTAATCCTGTGTGGATTTACCAGTAAAGCAAAATAGTTGAGTAAAATTTTAATTGAAAACAAGCTAAAAACGAGTTATAACCTGTTGGGAAGTTCTAGAGTGGTATTGATCTGATTTCCCACCCTTTATTATTTGGCAAACTGAATTTCTGGGGTCTTGTTAATTTTTTCCAACCACCTTTGGCACAAACAAAGTTTGGTGACTAAAATAGATTATGTATATGGTCCTATAATGCTATTATCTTGATTTATTTTACACATCATTGTCTCATAACCTTAATCGTAATGTTCTTTATCACCTGAACTATGATACAGGTTTAAGAATAATACATTTTGTGCTTATGCAGATTGTTAGTACTCTTGAACTCTATGGAGTGAAGAATATTGTTGGAATCCAGTATGGATACCGTGGATTTTTCAATCAGGACCTGCCTGAGATAGAGGTGAGAGCTGCCTCATTGAGTCCTTGACATGGCATAAACTGTTGTTGACTTTTGTATTTGTCATTTGATTGTTCAGCTTTCTCGTCAAGTGGTTCAAAACATTAATCTTGCTGGTGGAAGTTTGCTGGGAGTCTCTCGTGGAGGCGCAAATATCAGCGACATTGTAGATAGCATACAGGTGTGCGACTTGCTACTGTCATATTTTGCAGTTTGATTTGGTCGAAGAATTATCATCTTTACTATATTTGGATCAAGAACTAACTGACATTTTAGGCCAGGGAAATTAATATGCTTTTCATACTTGGTGGCAATGGTACACATGCAGGCGCAAATGAAATACACAATGAGGTACTTATATTAGTTTTTTTTTGCTATTATAGGAGAAACATAAATCATAATCACATTTCAGGTTCTTTCATAAGAAAATGATGTTGCTGTCATCATATTTGCCCCTGTCACTTTTCTATCTGTTGAACCATTTGAGGGCTACCTTAATAAAATTATTTGATAAAAAAATTCTCTTAGATGTAGGCCTTTGACGTGCATATTTATAATTCTCAATATCCGTGTTAACAAAAAAAGGAAAAAAAGAGAAGAAAAACCCTTCAAATACCTCGTGTGACAATGCCCTTAAATGTTCTCTGATGTTCACTAAGTTACTATGTTTGGGAGTCAAAACCCAGTTCTAGCTCATGTCTATGTTTCTCACCCAGGAGGCTATTGTAGTTGTAATTTTAGTGCATGACACTTTGGCTGCTGCTACTAATGGAAGAACATTGTTTTCCTTGAATGATTACTATTTCTATGGCATTTCATTATAATATGTAATATCTGCAGTATGAGTGCAAAATAAATACGATAAGAAGACTGTTGTAGTAACTGGTTATATATATGGTTAGTCATTCGGCTTATAGAACAGTTTCCTGCATGCAGTGCCGCAGGAGGAAGATGAAAGTATCAGTAGTATGTGTCCCAAAAACAATTGACAATGATATTCTTCTGATGGATAAAACCTTTGGTTTTGATACTGCTGTGGAAGAAGCTCAACGGGCAATTAATTCTGCATATATTGAGGTAAGGAAAGGTACAACCGTACAAATTTGTTTTGACTTGTTCATAAAATATCTATGGTTATAGACCTAAAAAAACAAAATATCCATGGTAAGTTGTTATTTATGTGTCTTTTTACATGTAATGTTCTTGAATCTTGCAATAAGCTCGAGACACATTCAACAAACTATTTCTTCTGTGTTTCAGGCACATAGTGCATATCATGGCATTGGCCTCGTAAAATTAATGGGAAGAAGCAGTGGTTTTATAGCAATGCAGGCATCACTTTCAAGTGGTCAGATTGATGTTTGTTTGATTCCAGAGGTGCGTATTATTATGATCCTCTCTCTCTCTCTCTCTCTCTCTCTCGACATAATTGCTGAAAGCTTCTAGTTCAGATACCTTTCAAGCTTGGGGGACCTTTTGGTGTCCTACAACATTTAGAACACCTGATACAGACTGAAGGGTCAGCTGTGGTTTGTGTCGCTGAAGGCGCAGGGCAAGTAAGTGATTTTTCAAGTTGTGTTATATATTAAGTCTTTGTCCATTTTCTCTTCATCCATTCTGATAGTAAGGATTGTTACTAGTGTTTACTCTATTTCCTTAAAAATTTGGTTACATTGCCATAAAAAAAGCCAAATTTGCTTTCAAGATGCATGCCTCAACCTAAAAATTAGAATTGCAGAGAGTTCACACCTCATATTCATCCCCATGTTAACATTGTCGAAATTCAGGATTTGCTAGAAAAGTCGAATTTGACAGATGCATCTGGGAATGTGATACTTGGAGATATTGGGGTCTATATCCAACAGCAGGTTAAGTTTAACCCCACCAGTTAGAATATATATTTTCTCATACTTCAAGCAGTATAACAATCAAGAATCACAAAATCGACAATATTAATGTACTCATAAATTTATTTTTTTTAACAGATCAAAAGACACTTTAAGGAGATAAATGTTCCAGCTGATGTTAAATACATTGATCCTACATACATGATTCGAGCATGCCGTGCCAATGCCTCTGATGCTATCCTCTGCACTGTTCTTGGCCAGAATGCTGTAAGTTACATTTTGTTTATTGGATGTGATTCCACAACATTAGAAATACATCTGCTTATAATTAAGAGATGCACTTCTTTTCAGTCCCCCTTCGTGAATATTTTGTTTTTTAACAAAAATATATGCTAGTATGCATTTGTAGTTATGATAATTTTGAGACGATTGTTGATCGACAATAATTGTACAATCCTTTACAGGTCCATGGTGCATTTGCTGGGTTCAGTGGAATTACTGTTGGAATATGCAACACCCATTATGTCTACTTGCCAATCCCAGAAGTGATATCCTCTACCAGAACTGTCGACCCAAACAGTCGAATGTGGCATCGATGCCTCACTTCCACTGGGCAGCCTGACTTCTGCTGATTTCTCAAATAAATTTTTCCTCTCTTCACTCAATTTTCAACTTGTATGAGCAATTTTGAACTGGGCCTCATTTGCCCATTTGCCATTTCTCTCCTGTGATCATCTTGTGCATATATCGATTGAGAAGATTATTTTTAGCCTTTTTGGACACAATAATGATTCATTAATCATTATGGACTGCAGATTTTAATTAGGAGTCTTGATTGAGGGTCCACCAGTCTTCAACGATTATGTTAGATTGTGTTGAAATATGGCTTGAAAGTGCCAACTAACTTGAGTGATTTTGGCTAATGGTTTGGTAATTTAATGGCATGTATCATTGTCTTTAATTAGAGAAGAGATCTCAAGTTTAAGCACATGAAAGTGCATACTCATTTATCAAGATTAGAAATTTGGGAGCATGGATAACTTCTATAGTTTGGAAAAAAAAAAAAAAACTTTGGTAGACTTTGACATTGTATTCAAAATTTGGATATAAAATATTTATCTTTGTTTTACTACTTATAGAATAATTATATTATAGGTCAATGTTAGAATGACTTTGATATCGATGAGGTATTGTCAAGACTTCCTTAGAGCATCTTCAATGCAAAAGTGTCATTTGAGGTGCCAAAGCCAAATTTTGGCATCCCAAATGGCACCAACTAGTACCATTTCCTAATTATAGCAATTAGGTGCTCTAATGCATAAGTGCCAAATTTTGGTACTTCCCATCTATTTGACATATTTACCCTCATGCTCCAACTAACTTCCAACTACTTTTCAAAATTTATTTACAAAAACATATTAAATAATTTTAATTTCTCGTAATGAAAAAATTAATATTTTAAATTAATTAATTAATTTTTTATCCTAATTTAATAATTTAATATTTGAAAATTTTATTTTCGCATACAATTAGCTAAAATACTACTATTCTAATTATCATTTATCATTAATTAATTTTAATTGAAGGGATTTAATTACACACAAAATTTAAATTATATATATAAACATTTTTCTTACCTATCATTACTAACATCAACATTTTTCAGAAAATTTTTTTATACACCCACCATTCTATTATCTATCATTCTCCCATCTATCAATCTCTTATCTTTCATTCTCCCATCAAACTCTATAAATATCACCCATCAACCTCTCATCACTTACACCATCTCCATATCTCTACATCTCTACTTCTCTATCCTCAATTCACTATAACAAAACCTCATTCTTCTTTTTCATCACACCATTTTTTACAACACAATGAGTAACGACATTTTTAAATCAGTCATAAAAGGAAAGTTTGAGGAATCTAATTTTGATGATGAGCAGAGGAGAAGAACCTTTTTGCGTATATGTGCAGGATATCACAATTTCAGCAATGAAGAAAATATTCATGACAGTTCTTCAAGTGGTCGACGTCAAATCCATCGTAATAAAACAGCGAGCAACTAACAACTATTCAATTATTATTTTGCTGAAAATCATGTATATCCAAACAACTTATTCAGAAGATGTTTCTGCATGCATTGTGTCTATCATAATAAAGAAACAACGAACGATGCATACGGAAACGTCTTCTGAATAAGTTGTCTGGATAAACATGATTTTCAGCAAAATAATCATTGAATAGCTGCTGGTTGTCCGCTTCTCTATCACAATGGATTCGACGTCAACCACTTGAAGAACCGCCATGAATACTTTCTTCATTGCTGAAATTGTGATATCTTGCACATATATGCACAAAGGTTCTTCTCCTCTGCTCATCATTAGAATTAGATTCCTTAAACTCGTCTTTTAGGACTGATTTAAAAATGTCATTGCTCATCGTGCCGTAAAAAATGGTGTGATGGGAAAGAATAATGAGGTTTTGTTGTAGTGAATTGAGGATAGAGAAGTAGAGATGCGTAGATGTGTAGATAGTGTGAGTGATGAAAAGCTGAGTGGTGATATTTATAGAGTTTGATGGGAGAATGATAGATAAGAGATTGATAGATACGAGAATGGTGGGTGTAGAGAAATGTTGATGTTAGTAATGGTAGGTTAAAAAAGTGTTTATATATATATATATATATATATATATATATAATTTAAATTTTGTGTGTAATTAAATCCCTTCAATTAAAATTAATCAATGATAAATGATAAATAGAATAGTAGTATTTTAGCTAATTTTATGTGAAAATAAAATTTTCAAATATTAAATTATTAAATTAGAATTAAAAAAATAATTAATTATTTTAAAATATTAATTATTTTTCATTATAAGGAATAAAAAATATTTAATATGTTCTTGTAAATAAATTTTGAAAAGTAGTTGGAAGTTAACCTTGGTGCTATAATTACGAAATGGCACTAGTTGTGCCATTTGGGGTGCCAAATTTTTTTACAACATTGCGGTCATTATAGTGGTCTCGCCCATATTTATATATTCGTCTACGACATCGGCAGCAACTCCATATGCAAGCATCCGTAAAAATACGGTCATCTTCTACAAACCACTATAACCAGGAATGCCAAGGGAATCCATTCTTTGCATAAAATAATTGTCATGATCTTAAATATCATTCAAGATTTGAAAAAGCAACAAACGATGCATGCGGAAAACATCTTCTGAATAAGTTGTATGGATAGACATGATTTTTCAGTAAAATAATAATTGGATAGTTGCTGGTTGCCCGCTGTTCTATCACGATGGATTCGACGTCGACCACTTGAAGAACCTCCATGAATACTTTCTTCATAGATGAAATTGTGATATCCTGCACATATACGCAAAGGTTCTTCTCCTGCTCAGATTCTTTAAACTCGTCTTTTAGGACTAATTTAAAAATGTCGTTGCTCATCATGTTGTAAAAAAAGGGTGTGATGGGAAAAAAGAAGGAGGTTTTGTTGTAGTGAATTGAGGATAGAGAAGTAGAAATGTGGAGATATGGAGATGATACGAGTGATGAGAAGTTGAGGGGTGATATTTATAGAGTTTGATGGGAGAATGGTAGATGGGAGATTCGGAGATTGGAGAGTGGTAGATAGAAGAATTGTGGGTGTAGAGAAATGTTGATGTTAATAATGTTAGGTAAGAAAAGTACTTATATATATAATTTAAATTTAGTGTGTAATTAAATCCCTTCAATTAAAATTAATCAATGATAAATGATAATTAGAATAGTAGTATTTTAGCTAATTTTATGCGAAAATAAAATTTTCAAATATTAAATTAGGATAAAAAAATAATTAATTTTTTTTATTTTTTTTTTCATTACAAGGAATAAAAAATATTTAATATGTTCTTGT
>JAESVK010000695.1:1553242-1586284 GCA_017140935.1 Hamamelis virginiana | reverse complement strand
GCTATAATTAAAAAATTGCACTAGTTGGTGCCATTTGGGGTGTCAAATTTTGGCTTTAGCACTTCAAATGGCACTTTTGCATTGGAGATGCTCTAAAATGGCACCAACTAGTATCATTTTCTAATTATAACACCAAGGTGCTCCAATGCATAAGTGTCAAATTTTGGCATTTCCCATCTATTTGACATATTTACTCTCATGCTCCAACTACTTTTCCAAATTTATTTACAAGAATATATTAAATATTTTTTTATTTCTCGTAATGAAAAAAATTATTATTTTAAAATAATTAATTAATGTTTTATCTAAATTTACCTCAAGTGGCTGTACAAGCAGACAGTTTTCCAAATTTTTTACCTCAAGTGGCTATACAAGCGGGCACCTAATGCATTTTGCATTACGTGCACCTGACAATACTTAATTTTAACTTTAATTTAATATATTTTGCACTTTCGTAGAGTCAACTGTATATCATATTTTGAAAAATCGATCGTTGGATAAAATACCAATCTTATGAATGTCATGGGTGCCAAAAATCATGGTGATCCAACGATCGGTTTTCGAAAATTCTGACTACAAAACTGTGATTTTTTTGTTCTTCGAAATATCATAATTTTGCAATCATTTTTTCCGAAAAACCAACCGTTGGATCACCATGATTTTTGGCACCCATGACATTCATAAACTGAATATTTTATCTAACGGTCGATTTTTCAAAATATGGTATGCAACTAATCTTTCATAATGCATAATATATTTAAATGAAGTTAAAAATAAAATTAAAAACCTGTTAAAGATTATTAAATTAATAATAATAAAAAATCTCTCTCTCTCTTCCCCCCATAATATTTTTAAGCTTGAAACCTTCTTCTTTTTTTTCATTTACTCGACAAACAAAACCTCTTCACTCGTACTCATACTCTCTCTCTCTCTCTCTCTCTCTCGGTGCGAAACCCCAAGGGGTCATGAACTCGCTTGCTATCACCATGATCTGCGGCGACAGTGGCGATGGTGGCGAGGTCCTCTCACGAAAAGCGGTCAGGTCTTCCCATCTCTTTCTCTTTCTTTTTCTCTCTGTCTCTGTTTGGTAATCTCGGATTCGAAGAAGACGAAGAAGTCACCGGCTGTCAAAAGAGAACGACGGCGAGTTGATCGGTGTTTTGGCTCTCTTTCCCGGTCTACTCACTCCTCCGATCTGCTCACGATCACCACGGGTGAGTTTAATCTATTTTATTTTTCTTTTTTGCAAAAAATGACTGCTTGGTTAGATTATTTGTGATGAAATTTGTTTGGTTGGCGTTTTTGTGTGTCATATGTATGATTTTTTATTCCAACAGATATGTTGATTTTCTCCCTTCTTGCATTTTCTTGGCTGCCAAATAAGGTTATTTGGGGACATTTTGTCATTTTGGAAGTTGGGGTCAATTAGGAGTAGAGGGAATGGTGACGTGGAACAAATGGCAGCAGCCATTCTAGGTGCTAAATTTGGCAGCTTGGGCTGCCAAAGTCAAAATTTGGCATGAACAATGGCACACCATTGGAGCTGTTGTTTTGGGTGCCAAAGCCAAAATTTGGTTTTGGGAGCTCAAATGGCACCCCCATTGGAGATGCTCTTATATATACTGTTCCGATCCTGTAAGGACGTCCTTACGCTCTTATCGTAAGGACGTCTTCACTGGGAGAGGTATTTTTGAAAAATCGACCGTTGGATTAGATAATGTTTATAGTATGTCATGTCTGCCAAAAATCACAGCGATCCAACGGTTGGATTTTAAAATACAGTCATTTAAACAGCTTTCACAACATCCAATGGTAAATACTATCAAAGCGTTTTACGGATTGTATTTTGAAAACCGATTATCGGATCACTGTGATTTTTGGTAGACATGACATTCATTGTGATATCCTGTATTTTTATAATAATATTTTAATATTTTAAAGTATTTTATAATAGTATTTTATTATTTAAAAAAAAATTGAATTTCAATTTATTTACGAACTTGCCATTGATGATAAGTTTAAGTTTTAAACTTATCATAGTTTCATTCTCAAAACTTCCAAGCGGCAGAGAGAGGTCGAGAGAGGAGAGGAAGCTCGAGTGAGACTTCGCAGATAGGAATTTGCAGGATTTGCTCCATAATTGCTAAAGGTAAGTTCCTAGTTCATCTTCTTCATCTTCTCCTTTTGTTTTTCGTTTTGGGTTCAAACCCATAAAGTGAGTTTTGGTGTGTAGTGGATGGATTTGTGTGGTTTGAACTGATGGAGAAGTTTTATCAGTTGTTTGGAGTTGTTTAGGTTGTTGTGTAGTTGATTTTAGAAGGATTTGAGTTATATATTTCATTTGGTTTTGGATGTATATAAAGTTTGATTTAGTTGGTTTGAAGTTCTTTTGGTTGGAAATTGAGTTTGATATTGAGTTTTGGTGTTGGATTGAGGTTTTGGAAGTGTTAATGTCGAAAATCTGGAAATCTACAGTTGATTAGTCGACTAACCAAGTGTGCCTAGTCGACTAATGAAGGATAAAATGCGAACAAGGTAATTTTGCAGATCGTTAGTCGACTAATCATTAGTGACTAGTCGACTAATAGACTCATTAGTCGACTAATCCATATTTCCTAGTCAACTACTGCATCCTGAATTTTATCAATCTTCTGGTTTTTATATGGAGATTTTGATTAGTTGACTAATCATTAGTGACTAGTCGACTAATAGACTCATTAGTCGACTAATCATTAGTGACTAGTCGACTAACCAGTCAATTTTGACTAAAATAAATATTTTCTACTTTTTTTATTCAAAATTCTTTTTAAATGGATTTATGATTGAAATGCTTATTTTCCATTGGATTTGTTTTAAAGATTTAATGATGAGAATAGAGTAATGTCTTTGGAATTTAAGACATTGGTTTATATTTGTTGATGCATATTTTTGAGGTAGAGTCTCAATTGCATTATTTACCTTTTATTTCAGATCCTGAGAGTCCAGTTGATAACCCTTTTGCAACTTAGGGTGCATTTGTGCAAGGAAGTCAAAATAGGAAGTCAAGTTGGAAAGGTAGGAATATAACTATCCTCATTAACACTGATAATATGGTTTATTGAAATGATTCTTGTAAACCTTATTTGAGAACATGTTTGGACAAATACGATGCTTAAGATTATGGCTGTTTTGAAATGATATGTGTGGCATGGTTTATACAGATTTGGAAATGGCATATGAACTGGTTTATTGAATTCATATTTGCTGAATATATAGGTTACGAAATGATGTTTTGATAATTATATTTATATGCCATTTGTAATGATTTATGTCTGATTGACAACTGTGATATTATTGTTATGTAATAACTGTTTGGAAACTACGATTTATTGGCTCACTTAGTATTCAGGGAAATAATTGTCTTGTGTCCTGGGTGGAGCCTATGAGCGGACCCGAAGGAAATAGCCCATGCAAGTGGCTTACCATCGATGAAGAACCTAATATGGTTATGTTTTAGTTTGGCTGTGCTAGGGGCTGGTTAGCCTGAAAGCAACGACTGTAATACTTTCTGTAGAGCCAATGAGATTCTGTTGAATGGAAATGGTTTATGAAATATGAAAGCCCACACATGTTTATAAATGATTTAGAACTATTGAATATGATTGTTTCTGATTTAATCCTTGCATCGGTATTATTATTGTTAATTTGAGGATAATATTTCTACAGAGCTAATGGAAGCTCATTCCTGCTTTTATGCAGTAGATTTTCAGGAGGATGACCATAGCTTATATGGTGGAGTTTAATGCATTCTGTTTTTGAAGCAACAGTTTTGGTGTATATCTGCATTTTGTCCAGAGTAGGGATAGAGTTTTGACTTTATAAACTTTATATGTATATTATGGTTTGTACCCATATGTCAGGGGTGTTGGCATTGTGATGTTATACATACAGGACTGTAAAGTTTGTATTTGTATGGTACGAATTGGGACATATGTATGTTCATTACATTTCATATTTTAATATAAATGTTTTATTATCTCTCATGTATGGAAATATAAATGAGCTTATCAGGTTGTATCTTCAATTTGACACGTGCCAACCTATCATTGATGGTTGGTAGCTAACGTCAGGTTGGGACGTTACATTCATAATAAGATTATTTAATCCAACAGTCGATTTTTCAGAATATCATTTCTAGGGTTTCCAGAATGGACGTCCTTACGATAACGAGCATAAAGGCATCCTAACAGAATCAGAACCGATATATATATATATAGAAGTGATCTAGTCAGCATGTGCTTACTTTAGTTAAAGTCAGCAAATAACACGAGCCCTTGGATTCTCATTCACTTAATGGAAGATTCATCTCAAGATTCCAATCCAAGGGTTTGTGTTCTTTGCTTACTTTAGCTTAAAGTCAGCAAATACTCATTAGAACATTTTTCTGTATATATATGCCAAAAATTATATTGATTCAATGATCAATTTTTTGCAATGAAAAAAAAAATATAAATACAATTTAAATTTTAGAAAATCAACTGCTAAATTTCATGTAATTTTTGACATGCATAATATATATTAACAGAACATTTAATCCATCTATCGGTTTCTCAAAATATTTATCTCACGTTGAATTTCGAGTAATGTAAAATGAGAAAATTTATGAAGGAAAGTTTTAGAATGGCATGATCAAGTTGTGTATGGGATTAAAACTTACAAGTATTTAATTATGTACTGTAAGAAAGGTAATTGGGGAGGTTATGAGACGACACGAAGTATACTGTATACATAAGCCTCACGTAGTCACGTGTTTGTCATCCCTGCACCCTTTTATACGCTGGCCGTCGTTCATTGGTGCTGAATAAGGACGCCGGCAACTGTCGTACAGCCTTATTTTCTTTTTGGTCTCCATTGATGAGCAGAAAAGGCCCTGATTCCTTGCAGTGGCATTACAGTCAAATTGCCAAAAAGTGTAACAGAACCAAATTCAAATCCAGTTTATACATTCGTTTCAAGTCCGCGACTATATATTTTCATAACCAGGTCCTGCATTCAAGTTCAGCCAATTTCCCTCTCTTTCCTGTTCCATCAACTTTTCTCTTCCATGGCGATAAAGCTTTTATCTCAACATCCTCCATCGAATAGACTAGAAATCTAGGATTTACTGTCTTCGTTCTTCGGTAGAATGTGGATTACTTATGAAGAATGCTTCTGTTTCTTGTATCGCGTTGAACATTTTGGTATAGAAGTGTTTTGAGGTTGATTTGGAGTGGAAATTAGGGTTTTGTATATGGATCAGGTAATGTTTGTCGTTTTACTACAAATGCGTCAACTTTTTGCTATGAAGTTGAATTTTTTTGAGCTTTTGGCACTAGATGATTGATGTAAGGGTTTGAACTATGATTCTCACACCCTGTTTTCTGATTTTCTTAAATTTTCTCGGAAAATCTGACATTTTCTCGGATGATTCTTCTTCTTTTTATTTTTCTATATATTTGTTCCTTATCCATTTTGATGTGTTTAAAGTAAATTTACTTCAGATCGGAGGATTATGAAAGTTTCTAGAATCATTTTCGAGATTCTTAACGATTCTCAAGTTCTTTGAAAAAAATTAGTTGAAAATAATTCTTGTAAATGTTTCTCCTTTCCTCGTTTCTATTGAAGATACTGACGCTCATATTTCATTACAGGAAATAGATAGATTCGAGCTAGCTGAGCTTTTCAGTTCTGTCCCGAAAAGTGTATGTTCCTCATATAACAGTGAAGATATCGCTTCAAATGATGATGAGCATCGAATCATTAACACTGAGGAACTCGATGCGACAGACGCAGAAAAGAGCCTCATCAAATCAATCTGGAAAGACGATAAAGATGGACTCATAAGTCAATCAAAACGACTCTTTCAGACCTCTTCGAACCGAGAAAACTTCGAAGAGGATCAAAACAGAAAGATCGAGCTATTAGACCGCAGCATTGTCTCGAAACTCCTTCACCTTTGCTGTATGTTTGACTCTGTTGAGTGCGCTTCCGCTTTGATCAACGGAGAGGTCGGGGCGGTGCCGCTGGTCAACGAGATGGACGAAACCGGACGGTCGGCGCTGCACACGGCGGCGGAGGTGCACGCTACAAGGTGCATTGAGCTTCTTCTGCGCAAACGCGCTCGTACGGACCTGAAGTCTAAGGACGAACGGTCACAGCTTGCTCTCGAGCTGTCTTTGTCTAGTAGGAGGTAGAGTGAAAAGAACATGTCCTTTTTAAAAGATTAAAGTTTCATATTGTTTTGATGAACAGAAACAAAACGATCTTTATTTGGAATTTCTTGTTACTTTTGTTTTGCATTTAATTACTTTACATTGAAGAGGTTTTTCTCTTTTTTGTGAGTTTAGAATGGATGTGGCTTGGAATGTGAGTGAGTCGATTGAAGATTTGCTCGTTCTTCTTAATCAAAAGGTTTGCCTCTGGCAGAAAATGTTTCTTAACCGTCTGTTTGGTTGCTGAGGAAACTGAGAGAAAATATCTGCATGACTGTATCGTATGCTTCCTTTTGTTTTCGCCTCCAAAATACAATAAACGCCTTTGAACTAAGCGTCATTATCGTATATGAGTGGAAATCTTAGTTTTCTACGTCCTAGAAAATGAAAAATCTAAAAAATATTTAAACTTTAGTTTATTTTCTTTCCCTGTTTTTTCTCAGCAGCCAAACAGAGCCTAATTTGTTTAACAATAGAGATAGATTGATAATTATATTGTTATAATATTTCTGTTTCGTCCTTCAATTTTTACAGGATTTAACTGCCGTGAGACTTCTCACAGAGAAAACAAAAGAAATCGTTGAAGTTGCGTATGCGGTTGCCATCGAGGGCAGGGCAGTATCTTTGGCGGCTCTGCTACTGGTTGCCGCAGAGAAGGTTGCCTCGTCGATTGTGGTGGTGCGAGCCGACGCCGATTTGGGTTCCAAGGAGAAGACGACGATATACGATTGCGTGATAAGGGAGGCCTTATCCCTGGGCCGGGCGGCGATCTCACCGACGGCTGGCGAACGGCCCTGTGCTTCAACCAATAGTAGTGAGAGTGCGAAGAAAAGAAAACTTTTACTAGGCGAGGTGGAGCTGTTTCAGCTGTTTGGGGCTGTTGCTCAGAGCGGTTGTACGGACAAGAAGGTGACTTCGCCATTAATCCGTGCATCCCAGGTGAGGATAGAATTTCCTGTGAAGTTTTGTTATCTCATTAAAACCTCGATTTTGATGATGATGTGGATTTTAACGTACGGAAAACCAATCTAATATAACTGTCAGGGTATTCTAATCGATAGAAAAACACTATGGGCAATTTGTAAATACATGAGCCCACAGCATGGGACCCTCCAGTTTAGGCATAAGGGGACTTAATGGATAGGACTATAGGAGTTGAACCCACCAGGTAGAGTTTTTTGCAAATGTATGGTTTGAATAAAATAAAATCACGGGAATCGGTTAGTTCAAATAGAATTCTAATACTAATTCTAATACTATGTGTAGCTGCAACTATAGCTTCAAAATCTTTTTTTTTTTTTTTTTAACCTATAAATCTTGGAAAAAAAGAAAGAAAAAAAAAATACTTAAAACCGCAATTACGGCAATATCAACAACATGAAGCCGCAACAGCGGCTTCAAAGCACAAATGCCACCAACTTGTCTCTCACCCATCTCTCTGACAAAGCAACTTTTAAACTAAGAGTCTCTCACCCATCTCCCTGCAATCTTTAAACTAAGAGATTTTTGTCTCATGCACCCATCTCCCTGACACTATATAGGGAGTTGTTTGTGCTTTGGAAACACTTTTTTTTTTTTTTCCAAACCGAACTTAGGCTTGTCACAAGTTCGTGACACCATGCATCTGCAGCCGCACAAGCAGCTTTGCAAGCGGCATGCATCCCAAAGCACACAACTGCTTGTGCGGCTGCAGATGCATGGTGTCACGGACTTGTGACAAGCCTCAGTTCGATTTGAAAAAAAAAAAAAAGTGTTTCCAAAGCGCACACAACTCCCTATATAGTGTCAGGGAGATGGGTGCATGAGACAAAAATCTCTTAGTTTAAAAGTTGCAGGGAGATGGGTGAGAGACTCTTAGTTTAAAAGTTGCTTTGTTAGGGAGATGGATGAGGGACAAGTCCGTGGCATTTGTGCTTTGAAACCGCTGTTGCGGCTTCATGTTGTTGATATTGCCGCAATTGAGGTTTTAAGTATTCTTTTTTCTGAGATTTATAGGTTAAAAGAGAAGGTGTTTTGAGGCCGCAGTTGCAGCTACACATAGTATTGGAATTCTATTTGAACCAACCGTATTCCCGTCATTTAATTTTTATTCAAACCATACATTTGCAAAAAACTCGACCAGGTACAATCATAAAATACACATTTCAGAGATTGCATTAAAAAATATTTGCAAGGGTAGTGGGTCTGGTCCTGGTGATTTTAAATGTGGGGATGACCAATCATTGCTTGTCCTTATGTTCTTTGGAAGGAGAGTAGTCCGTTGTCACTGGTCCATTCATTCCCTGGGCGCGCGGGGGGGGGGGGCAACATAGACATTGCAGACCATTCACCACATTTTTATTGGAGCATGACATTAAAACCTAGCATCAGACTTTAGTTGTAAATGTCATGACGAAATTCTAGAATTATTTCCACAAACTCCAATTAATTAGCATTCTGTTTGGTTAGTGTGGACTGTGGAAGCTGCGGGAAGTGAGAATTTTGAGTTTTCCAGGAAACTTGAAGTTCCTGTGAAATTTGCATATTCGCGAGTAGATTTGGAAAAAGGAGGCCTTATCGTCCCAAGCTTTCATAGTATAGTGCAAGTGCAACTTCCTACCAGTTTACAATTCAAATGCAGGAACTTATCACATTACACAATAGTTTCTACATTCCTTTACTCTACAGTTTGCACCATTTTAAGCAAAGGTTTAATGCATAATCATAAGTTCATAACCATTGACCCCTGCACCTTTTATTGTCATTCCTGCCACATGAAAATATTTTATATATATATTTGTATCCTTGTAACTAAATTGCCAATTTATATTTGATTTGAAAGACTTGGCAGTCACTAGGTACAACGATTGGGAAAAAATGATATTGGGGCATGACAGGAAATAAATTGTAGATCAGTAGATGAAAAGCCCAAAGCTACTTCATTTTCATTTGTACAATTAGCAACTCGACATGCGTGGCCTTGTAATTTGAGATTAGTTAGAGTTAGAATCTGTATCCATGAACTTTAATAGTTTTATCTTATATTTGTATATATTACAGGTTGGAGATGAAGAAATCATCAATCTTCTTCTCAACACTAACATTGATGTAAACGAGGCTGATGCAGAAGGGAACTCTGCCCTTCATTGGTCCCTTAAGACACCCACCAGCTCAGGTTCAAAGCAGATAAGGTCTCTTTCTCTCTCTCTCATACACACACAAACTTCTTTTTTGGAAAACACACAAGGTTGTTATTGCCTAGTCGTTCTTCTCTCACAAACTTGCTATTACCGTTCCTAGAATTATATGTCTCCTTATGAAGCACGGTGCTCGAGTGAACCAAAGGAATAAATTGGGGTTAACTGCACTCCATATTGCTGCTGCGAATGGTAATTTACACGCACTTCAGGTATAGCACCTTTGCTTCAGCTTCTATTTTCCAATATTCTATTTTTTTCCCTTGTCTCCTTGGCAACCAAATGGAGCATTTAGGTATATTCAGTGTTTAACAATTTTCTTTTACATTGAGCCTACAGATCCTTCTACTGGAAGACCCAGATGGTGTCAACGCTACCACAGAAATGAAAGAGACCCCTCTATTTTTTGCAGTGAAGAATGAATTTATGGATTGTGTTGAGCTGCTTTTGCGCTGGGGAGCAAATAGCGATATCTTCAATTTACGGTTGGAAAGAATAAACCCCTTGAATCTTATCATTGTTGTTATCTGTCTAGTAGTTGCCTCTAAGAAGCTTGCTTCCAGAATTCAACTGTGCGCGCTAAAATACCATTTATTGTCTTCTCCAGTAAACAAAGACCTATAGACCTGGCAAAGTCTCAGGACATGCGTTTCATGCTAAGTCCAACCAATATTCGATTTAGTAAGTACCAAACTAATCACACTCATCCTTTTCCAATTGTGGATGAAAATAATAATTTAGAGAAAAAAAAAGTGATTATTACTTGAAGGACTCCATCCACAAAGTCTCATGTCCTTAATTCTAATGTGCAGTGAACCGTGCTCTGAACAGTGCTTTCCCCATTCAACGGAGATATACTGCTCTGTTAAATAACGATGGGGTTATTTCAGAGACCTGTGAACCGCTCCTTACCATGATAAATGAAGACACCACTAATGAAAGGTTACCACCCTGGTTAACCCATCTAACTTGCAAATTATATTGGAAATTTGTTCTTTATCCCTGATGGTCTCATTGTTTTTAAATTGTTCTGTGCTATAGACTATGCTCAAGCATGAAGACAGAGATCTGTAGATACTTTGAATCTCCCAGTGGATGTGTTAGAGGAGCTAAGTGCTTCTATGCACACGGTGAAGAGGAGCTTCAGCGGACTAAGCAGGGAACATGGCTGACTCATTCTCGGGTTGTGGAAGAACCTAAATGGAAAATTTTTGTAGGAGGCCTGCCTCCTTCATTGGATTCAGGTTAAAACCTATCCAAACTCTTTGAAAAGTTTACATGCATAGTGATGCCAAATTGCTAACTATGAGTAAAAGAATGAGCTTCTATTTAAAAACCATCACAATATGTCTGCCCAACATGTCTCTCCTTTCGTTCTTGTGAAGCAGACTCAATGGGTGAGTTTTTTGAACAATTTGGGCCGGTAGAAGATGCAAATGTTGTCGGAGTTCAAACAGGCAATCACTTACAGTCTAGAGGATTTGGCTTTGTCACGTTTAAACATGAGAAATCTGTTTCAGCTGCTGTTCAAGCACACTACATCACCATTATGGACAAGCAAGTTGAGATCAAAAGTGCCGTCCCCAAAAGCCTATTACTCACAGAGTTCCAAAAACTTCCACCTCGACAACAAGAAGAACAAGAACAGAATCCGCTGGAAGCTCAAGCACCAAAGTCAAATGAGGAGAACACGGAAGGGGCTAGGCCTGAGCAGATGTCTTGGGCTGATAGACTACTCCAGAGTCAACAAAAGACATGTTCTAATAAATCTCAAGTTCTTGTTAGCACTACCTCCATGGATCAAAATCAGCCTACTTGGCTCAGAAGTTTCAAGAAGTGGCTCCCAAATTTTTTGAAGGAGGTATCAAAGCGTCTGAGGGAGGGTGAATGGTACCCTCTTTCATCTCTAAAAGGTGATTTCAGGGCTACATGTGGCCTAGAATTGGACCACACATCTCTCGGCTACCCAAAGCTTAGTGATTTTATGAGATCTTTACCTGGAGCATGTCGCATGAAGGTTGTCCCTGTGGGAGGTCGTGGAGCTGCCACTCATATGGTCCTCTTGCCTAACGTTCGTGAACCATATCAGCAACTGATTGAACCAATCAAAATGCCCTACAGACCCCCATCTGCTAAATCACTTGATGACATTGGTGATGGCGATTTTGATGATTCCAAGAAGTTTCTTCAGGACGTTCTCTCGGTTTCTTACAACATTAAGTTTGGTTCTCCTGGCAGCAGTGTTGAGGAGGGAAGCCCATTCCATGATATGCCAGAAGTGAATTCAGATTATAAGGATGCTTTGCCTAGTGTCCACCCAAGGTTCCTGCAATTCTTGGAGCCTGACCCACTCTTCCATGCTCGACCATGGCTAACGAGTGAAAGAGGTGATGGCACAGGAGATGTTTATGATGAGAGACGCATTGGTGGAGTGAAAAAACTGGGGCATCAAGTAACACATTCTGTTTTAGAGGCCCTCGCAAGAAAAAGGAACAGCACTTCCATTTTCTTTCTACGTGAGTTTGATTTTTGCGAGGTGAGCAAAAACCCAACTATATGTTACATTAGTTCAAACTAAATGTATAATATGACAAGGAGAATAAATGATTTCGATGAGCTTTTGGTGGTGTGCAGGATTATAAGGCAAGCATTGCGCAGGGAAAGTGCTTTGGATGCAGCCAGCACAAGATGTTATGGGCCAACTTTCCGTGCCAACACTTGTTATGGTGTGGTGAGTGTAAACTACATGCCATACAGGCAGGCAGCAAGTCAGAGCACAAATGTGTTATCTGTGATTCCGAAGTGCAGAAAATTGATTTAATCTCGTGGAATGAAAAATGTCAGCAAATGTGTGATGAAGTTCCCAGTGACGAGGAGTTCCCACCTTTTGATGGTAACCACATACGAAGGTATGGCAATGCCAGACTGTGCCTATCTTTTCCTACAAGCTTCTGCATGTCTATTTATTTTATTCAGTTATGTTTATTGCACCACAGAATAAATTACCTCTACTTCTTTTGTAGTCCGTGCAAGAAGAAGAATTCTCCTTTGCTCGGTAACTAATCAACTGGTTGCAGTTGAAGTTTGTGTAACTGCAGTGAATATGGAAGAGCTTTAGATAGTACGTGGATGTCTGTGATTACCAAACTGTACTTAGCCACTTAGGAATAAAGAATAATGAAGTGATAAATCGAAAGGTGGGAGAGGATAAGGCGGTCTCACGGCCAGAACAATTGTACAAACTCGTCGCCCTCTACAGAACCCATAAAAGGAGCTTTTGCGGTGAAAATAGTAGTCTTGAAATTGTAAGTATCTTTACCTCTCTCTTGATTTCTTCGAATCGATACTGGACTCAAAACAATCGATACGAATGTAGATTGAGGATTTCAAACATCCCCATTTTACTCTATACTTCTAATAGAGAAATGTTATGCATCCCAAAATATTTCTCTCCAAGCCCTTCATTTATTATCAGGAAGAGAGATTGCTAAAAAATTGACAGGTTGTATCATTTGCTATGATTTGAAATAATTTTTTAGGATGTTCAGCATTTTCCAAAACTTTTGCATCCTCGACGTGATGGTTGGGTATGGGAATGATTGATAGAAAGACCAATTGAAGTCTTAAGGTCAGTCAATTGAACACGGATGAATAACACCAAAAGGTGTTTTGATACTAGCCAGGATCACTAATACTCAGTAAGTCTTTTTTTTTTTTTTTTTCTGTAAATATGCTCTGCCTGTATAGAAAATAAGACATAAAATGCAATATTTTTTTCAAATCTATTGTGAACTAAAATTTATTTTAAAACTAAATAGTAGTAATTAGATCTAACCTGATCTAATTTTCAAAATTCTCATACCCATCCTCTCCTTCTGAGTTGGAAGGATTTAATGCCTTGGTTAGGCCCTTTATATGAACTGTTAAAGTTCTTGGTAACCCACTTTTGCAGCATCTAATACCCTCCGCAGTGTCTTCTAAGTATATCTACTTTTTCCTCAACACGTATCCCAGTGAAATTTATATTTTTTTTTCATTGAATGAAAGCTATCAAATGGTGACTTGGTGAGTTTCATGATGCGCGATCAATTCCAACTGTGTACCAAAAAAATGAAAAACAAGAAAAGAAAAGAAAAGAAAAGAAAAGAAAAGAAAGACGAATTTGGATGCTGACTTGGTGATTTGGAGGTGCATGTCCTTTTCTCCAGTCTCCATTTTTTTAGCAAAACAGTTTTCTTACTACCGTTGATCTTGTATGGCATAATCCTAAGTATTGAAATATTATGTGTATGAATTCGATTCAAAGATAATTACGAAGATGAACCTATCACTGTTTTTTAGACCAAAATACCGTTAAATTTTGATTTTGACTTTTAATTTTGTACATAATTTCTAATTTTACATAGAATTTCTAATTTTACATAGAATCTTTAATTTTTAATATTACACAGAATCTCCAATTTTGTACAGAATTTTCAATTTTACACATAATTCACTATCTACAATTTAACACAAAATCTCCAATCTCCAATTTTATACAGAATTTTAAAGTTTACACATAATTTTCAATCAACATGTCAAATCAATATTTAATACCCATCATTTTATGTCTTTTAGTAATGATTGGTTTGAAATTGGGGATTGAGGATTCTAGTAAAATTTGGGATTTTGTGTTAATTTGGGGATGGAGATTTTTGTTAAATTGAGAATTTTGTTCATTTTCGGGAATTGGAAATTATGTACAAAATTGAAAATTGGAGATTTTATTTAATATTAGGGATTGTTAACAAGACTTTTAGAAAAAGAAAAATGACTTTTTCCAGTTTATTTGGTAAAATGGTTATTATTTTGCCTATATAAGAGTATTTTAGTCCAAAAAATATTTACGATTTGTTCACGTAATATTTTGAAAATTTAGGGGGACATAAATTGTGAATAATAATATCATAATATTGTAGGAAAAAAGAAACGAAAACTCTACACCAGAAGGGTCAGAATTCCGAACCTTGTGATTGGGAAGAGCAATTCTGGAAATTACGGTGATTTCCAGAATTGAGAATTTCATTTCACGGGAAAGTTTCACATGAGCATTGTAAGACTGGGACTCAGAATGGAAATATTCGGAATTCCCAGAGTTTCCAACGGAAAAAGCACATTGTGACTGAAAAAGAATGATTCCGCCAACGCCCTTTTTTTCTCTCTTTCCAAAATAACTGTCACCCATCATGGAGTTGTCTCTTTTTTCTTTTTTTTTTTTTTTTTTCTTCTTCCTTTTTTGGGTTCATTGGATAACGTGGAGTTGTCCTTTGTTTACTTGATTTCTTTGCGTTCCTTATCAAGTTTGATTTCAAAGCTAATTTTCAAGAGCAATAAATTTCAACATTACCCCTCCCCAAAAAAAAAAATAAATAAATAAAGCAATGAATTTCAAAAATATTTTTTTGGTATTTTACAATAATGATCCTAAGTTTTCAGAATATTACGTGAACGAACTCGATCCAAAGATAATTACCTAAATATATTTTTTTTGGACTGAAATGCCCTCATATAAATTTAATAAATATAATTTTATTAATCCAACAGTCAAGAAGAAATATTGTTTCAAATTTTGTGAAAAATCTTCAATAATGTACAGAACTTCCAATATAAGATATATTCCACAATCCAAATTGAATCCCCATTTTTACAAACAGTTCCCAGTTCCCAATTCAAAATAGAATTTTCAATTTTATGAAGAATTTTTAATCAATAAACAAAACATTAATTGCATGTCACATCAATTTTTAAAAAATCAACTCATACATGACATCTTCGATTTTCCATAAAATTGGGAATTAAAAATTATAATAATACCATAATGATTATTAGATAAATTGAAGATTGAGAATTATGCTTATCTTTGGGAATTGCGTATAAAATTGGATATTTTGTACAAAATTTGTCAAAAATTTAATTTAATTTTTTTAATTGTTAGAAAGGCAATTTCATCCATAAAAATAATGATAGGCTCGCGTTCGTAATTATCTTTGGATTAGATTTGTTCACTTAGTATTCCGAAAAGTGAGGATTATTGACATAAAATGCCCATAATTTTTTTGTTTTCAGAATTCGAAAAACATAAAATTAAAAAAACAAATTTTTTTCTTTTCTATTTTTGGTTTTTGGTTTTATATTTTTTCAGCATTTTATGTCTATAATCCTAAGTTTTCAAATAATCCCAAGTTTTCAAAATATTACAAGAACAACCCAATTCAAAGATAATTACACAAATATTTTTTTGGACCAAAATACCCTTATATAGATAAAATAATCCTCATTTTACCAAGTAAACAGTCAAAAGTAAAAAAAAAATAAAAAAAAATTATTAACAATCCCTAATATTGCACAGAATCCCCAATTCCCAGGTTTACACATAATCTCTCTCTAAATAATTTCTAAAACAAAAATGAAAATGAACAAGCATCCCAACTTGAGCCCTCGCCATTGACAGAACCTTCAACTACTACGTACAGCACTCTGCTCACCTGCTCCAATGAATAACTTCAACGAAAAATTTGCTCAAAAACTTGTACAGGAAAAATGAATATCCAAATTCAAATTTTAGTCCTCTAAATCTGTGAAGGTGCTATCAATAGTCGCGATTACAGATGAGGTTGGCATGCCTGTTTCGGAGCCAGTGCAGGGGGGGTTACAAATACTCTCCACACTCTTCACAAACCCAAGGGTATTTGAGTGCCCTACATGACCTCAAATGGGTTCAGTTTTTCCTAGTATCTCCTCTGTCGGCTCCAGCTGGATTATCTCATATCATAAAAGAAATAATAGCAAAAATGTTTAAGAGTGTTGTTAAGTGAGAATTTGAGAACACTAAACCACTGGGTGGTGCAACCTGGCGCATTCAGTTTAGTTTCCTCCATCATCACCCCTCTAAACTACACCTGTGAAAAAAGGATACTAAAGATCAGAATAAAACCATATCTAACAAGAAGCGCCCAAAACTCAGGAATTATGGTGAGATACAGTTTATTCTCAAAGGTTTGCAGTGCATGGTTGGGAAAAAAAAAATGATGTTTTGAATGAATAATTGAGTCCTATCGAAATTAATACATAATACACTTCATTATTCAGTTAGCGAGTAATTAAGTTGAAACCTTAATGTTAAGATAAAACCAGAAGCAAATCTAGGGTCAAAGAATTAGCTTTTGTGCTCATAGCAGATGTTATCCTAAACCTTCCAACTCCAAAGGGGATAAAATGTAGCAGGGTTTTCCAAGTAATGGTCGAGTCATGATGATAAAGTGTGGGCGTACTGTATTGCTATTTTTGGGGTGTTTTGGGTCCGCCAGACAAAGCTTTCCAAATGGTAGGTGGATGGTGGTGCAAGAGTCACAGTAAAGAGTCTCTGTCTGTGTGGAAATTGGTGTCTCATGCCATTTTTCTGGCGATTTGAAGGGAAAAATACAAGAATTTTTTATGGAGTTGTGCTTTCTTTGGATATACTTAGGAAGAGTGCAGTTAGAAAAAAATTTGTATGGAAAGGCTTGGCAGTTTTTAGTGCGAGTTTGTTCCATAATTTTGTCGATTCTCTCAATCTGGTGTAAGAAAATAATTTCCTTCATCTTATGGAGTTGTGCTTTCTTTGGATATACTTAGGAAGAGTGCAGTTAGAAAAAAATTTGTATGGAAAGGCTTGGCAATTTTTAGTGCGAGTTTGCTCCATAATTTTGTTCCATAATCTGGTCTGGAAACTTAAATGCACTCCTAAATAATTTCCTTCTTCTATCCCCAAATTAGAATAGGCTCCCTACCAGACAACTTTTAACAAACAGGGGTTAGAAAATCCCCTGAGTGCATGTTATGTGGTGAAACAACTAAAATGAAAAACAATCAATTTATTAAAATTAGTTTACCCCAACAAGTGTGGCAAAACATAGGGACCTGTTGCCCAACCCAATCAGGTAAAAAATAAAATATAAACAAAAAAGGAGTTTATTATATGGTTTGTATCCCCATGTGAAAAAAGAGAGGCTACTATAGTGTTTCAGGATTATCAATAAAATGGAATCTGCATACATTTCATCTTCTACAGGTTTTGCAGGTACAGTGACTACGACAAACATACCTAAGAAGCAGGTCGCGCAAATTTGATATGAGATTCTAATGGAGTCTTGAACAAAGAGCAGTTTTGATGGTTTAAGAAAAAATGTGGTTCAAAGAGGTACGGGAAGCATCTTCGTCACTGTTCGCGGGCAGATCTTATCCTGTCGATCCAGTTTTTAAGAAATATTCATCACAGGAAGAAACGCAGGCTTTCTGGGACAATCTTTTTTAAGAAATTGAATCTAATTATCAAAACATCCAGATTGAAGGGGACTCGTGGATACTACTCAATGCCTTATTAGCTTCGAGGTTCAGTTCCATAGATGATGTGAACAGCGGTTGAAGACTGTCAAAAGTGATTGCAGACTCATGGTAAATAAATTGTACGAGAAGAAAGAAACGGAAAGTGTTCCCTGTGCACGAGTTTCCCCAAGTTTAAAAACAGTTATTATAGCAGAAAGATGGAAGGCTGATCACAGCCATATATTAATGCAGAACAACAATGGTAATACAACAAGATATAGTAGCCAAAATATGAAACGGGATGTATTTGTACATGTACCTGGCAGGGCCGCAGGGCTTTTATGCTGCTACCTTCTCTGAATACTTATGCAGTGAGGATTTTTCAAGCCTTCTCCTGTAACACAAAAGATATTGTTGGCATTCGCAATCAGGAAGAAGACAAATCAATACATTGTATTATAACATATAAAATAAATTTAAAAACTGGCTGAGATCAGTGCAACAAAGCATCGTGTACATTGTATCTATACTTTGGAAGGAGTTTTGAAGCTAGCAAAGATTTTATTTCTAATAACATTCATACTCTAAAAGCAATTGATTTGTTCTTTATAAACACTTTATGGACATTTTGGTAAATTTAATAAAACTTAATCTAATTAGCAATAGTAAATTTTAAGTACAGCCTAATTAAACACAACCAACACAAACCCCAACCCCCCCCCCCCCCAAAAAAAAAAAAAAAAAAAAAACCAGAAAAGAAAAGAAAAAGAAAAAATCATTGCCACCACACTATGAAGTACAAATTACAGCCCACCACCACCCCACTAACAATCTACAATCAACTGCACCACCAATACTGCCCAAACAACCTACACTACCATCATGGCCATATTCTCAACCAACACGACAACACCTCTTTGATGCAAAATTTGACCAATACAAAACCTGCTCTAAAGAGCTATTCTTTATTGAATAAACAGTTGATAAACAACCTTTTAATTTCTGTAGAACTTGCAAGATTCTACCTTATTATGGTTTCATATAGCAATTTTAGCAAAACCCAATCAATACCAAGACCAACACCATTATCCTGCCAACACAACCATGAACAGCCTAACACGACCACCAGCATATTACCACTACAACCAGTTGTAGAAAAAGAAAATCCTTGGTGTCGATAAGAAATCATAAAAAAAACAGAGAACTTCTTAAAAGGGATAGGCAAAGGAGAGTAGAATAATTAAACAAATAAAAGACTAAAGCTAAACTGAAAGTTTATGCCAGAGTGCTAATATTGAGAAATCACTGAACCACATTAGTTCAGGGAGAAGCCAAAGTATACAAATTAATCCAGCAAACTTACTTCTCATATAATTTAATGAGAGACCTTGGTCTCCCGTCACCAGCTTCCTTCTGCTGAGGCTTTGGTGTCCCTTCACCAGCTTCCTTCTGCTGAGGCTTTGGTTTCCCTGACTGCCTTGATTCTGGTTTCCAGTTTGCTCTGGTGAGAGACTCACCTAGTAACTCAGCAATATCTGTTGCCATCGCCTCAGCCTTCTTCGCATATGGAAAAGTTTCCTCCTTAAAATGATGTGACAACCATAAATATATAGACACCACTTGATGCTTAGTCTCAAGATCCAAGAGCTCTGAGTCATTACGAGCAGAACCCTTTGGCATGCCCATTGCTATACTAACAGGAAGATTTTGGCTGTATGATGAAGCAAACCTGAGAAGATGGTACATTGCTTTTGGGTCTCTAATGTTAACCGGGGCAAAGCAAAAGTTGAAACGATCTTCCAAAGATAATCCCTGAACCTTCTCCAACATATTTGCAACCTTCTTAATATGATCATGTCGAGACAAGAAGTAAGATCCATCCAGTCGGCAATTTTGACCAAACTTTTCAAGTAGCTGGCAGAAAGTAATATTTGAGAGTTGCCCTGCAAATAACTCAACCTGCTCAAAAAAAGGAAAGAGACCCACTTTCTTAACTTCATCAAAAGGTTGCTTCAAACACTCGATCAGGTAATCCAAATCATCTAAATGCAAGGTGGTTGTGAGCCCATCTGGATAGCGACTTCCTCTTCGACCAGCCCTTCCAGCAATCTGCTTCACCTGTGAAGCTGGAACTGGAACAATCTTGTCGCCATTGTACTTTGAAAGGCTATAGAAAACGACCCTTCTAATATTAAGATTCAAACCCATTCCGACTGCATCACTTGCAACCAGCACATCAAATTCATTGTTTTGATCATTAAACAAGTTAGCTTGCTGTCTACGAGTTTCTGGCGGCAAGGCACCATAAATAACACAACAGCGGTGGTTGGTGTGTTTCTCAATTGCCAATTTTACCTCAAATATCTCTCTCCTTGAGAATGCAACCACACAATCTCCAGAACGAACATTTCTAAGATCTCCCAGTAGGGTCTTGGCTTCAACCACTAATGGCTTGAACCTCTCATAATGGTTTTCAACCAACTCATCTCCAGTTTCCGAACATATCTTTCGAACAATATCTAGAACGCTTGGATCTCCACATAAATGTATCTCATCTGCCTTCAATCCAAGCAATGCCCGTGTCCATGCATAACCTCTGCATGGATCCGCCATCATTTGGATTTCATCAATAACAGCCACATCATACAATTCATCCGGGGAAACCATTTCAACAGTACAAGCAATATGGTTAGAGAATGGGACATATTTCTTTTCTTGCCCAGTATGAAGACTACAATAAACCCCAAGCGCATTCACCTTGTCAAAAACTTCCATAGCTAAAAGCCTTAGAGGACTGCAATAAATACCCTTCTTCGCTTCCATAAATCGTTGCAAAGCATTGTAAGTCTTACCGCTGTTGGTCGGACCACAGTGGTAAATTATCTTTCTTTTCATAGCCCGCGCAAAAGGGAACCAAGTATGGGGCTTTGTGAGATCTGCAGATTCAATCATACTCTGAAACCGCTTTATTTCATCTGGGAATTGTTCTAAACAGAATTCAACAAATATAGGAAAAAGGAACTTCTCAGCAGCATCAGACGGACCAAGGAATGCCAAGTACTTGCCAATATCAGCTGGACATCTCTTGGAGAAGAAATTCCGGAACTTGTGCACCGCAGTAGGGAAAAAGGACCTCCCAATGTAAATTGCAAGAGCCTGATTGGACGCCCAACCGGATTTTGCAAAGCAATGGAAAATCTCACCTATAATTTCCCAGTCAGACCGAGTTTGCTTCAAACTCCTGTCAGAATTACAAAGCTCTTTATACAATTCTATAGGATCCCGCGACGCAACATGCTGAAAGCCTAAAATTCTAACGGAATCCTTATCATCCTTAACTTCGAGCTCAATCTTTGTCGAATCACAAACACAATTCTCATCAATACCACCATCCCCATCTTTAACCGCTGTCAAATCGCAATTACTATTCGCATTGGCATGCTTAAAACCAACACTTTCTATAGAATTCACATCATTTTTACATTCAGACGTAATCGTTTTCGAACCACAAATGCTATTCTCGTCTACATCATCCCCATCTTCTGCCAACGAGGAAAATGGCTTCGCGCTGACGATATTAGAACCGGTCAACTTGGGATTCCGTGAAGCCAATTGGGTATTAACTAGGTTTATCAAACACGTCGAAAATGGACGATTGGACGCATCAAAATAAGGACTAACTGGGTTAGTTCGTGAGCTTAATCGTTCCAATTCTCCAAGAGAATGAAGATATCGACGCAGAAACAAAACCCTAACCCTAGAAATGTTGTTTTTCGATGAATAGACTCGAAACAGAGTCGTTACAGGGCCTCTTGCCATTGAACAACACTCACGTCCAACCCAATATAATTCAAATACATATATATATATATATATATATATATGGACAGAGAGAGAGAGAGACTAACTCAAAGTAAGACGTCAAGTGTGATATGAACCGGAAGAACGCGAATTAAGTGAATGGAATAGAGCATACCTGTGATGGTAAGAGAGAGAAATTTGAATGGTATTTAGAGAGAGAGAGATGGATGGAGGGAAAATGACGGTCAGCGTTAATCCACTAAAACCCTAAACCTTTGGAAGCAAGAGCCTTCGGTTGAAGTATACTAGGATGGACTCCATATGGCAAAGTTGGGGTTTTTGAAGAAATTGCAACTCGGTCTCGACTCGTTCGTTTCCAGAGTCATGACTCGGTATGAGAACCTTGTGAATAGTTTGTGAAGAAAAGTTTGTCGGCCCAGATTACCAACTTGAACCCCAACTGGAACGAATAGTTAAGCGACCTGATATTGAAACCCCGATTAATTCTAAGCCGACCCCTATTCTAAGTCCACCCTAATAAGTTATAAATAAACTCTATTCTTTTTCTAAAATAATTCCAATCCCAAATAAATTCTTAAGAAAAATCATATCCCCACCCCAATCACAATCGAGCAACCAAACATTTATTGAATGTTAGGTTCGCCACAATCTAACAAACACATTCAGTTAGATTGCAACCAACCCAACAAAATTATGAAAAATCTTTCATTATATGTTGGGTTGCTTGACTGTGTTTAACAGAACATTTACGAAATGTTAGGTTTGTCACAACCTAACAAACACATTCAATTAGGTTGCAACCAACACAACAAAACCAAAAAAAAAAAAAAAAAATTCATTATATGTTGGGTTGTTGCAACCTAATATTTAGGGAATGTTAGGTTGGTTACAACTTAATAGACCGTATTTATTAGATTTTAGGCAACTTAACATTTATGCATTCGGTTAGGTTAGAAGCAACCTAACATTTCCAAAATGTAAGGTTGTTTTTTACGCAATAAATACTAAATGTTAAGTTTTGCATAGCTTAACATCATTGGATTTTGAAAAAAAACCTCAAAAAAATCATTAAAGTTTCAAAACACTTACCTCATCACTATTGGTGGCTTCATGAAGCTCCATTTTATATGCCTTTAGTTGTAAATAGAGGAAATAAATGTTTAAATCCTTAAATCTAAAAAATGAAAATTTGATGAATAATGTGGGTTTATATGGGATGGTAGAAAATAAGGAAGAAGGATAAGGAAAAGAAGAATGAAAATGAATAGGATTTAACCAATTATAAAGAAAAGGAGTAGAATTCAAATTGGGGATTTGGGTTCGTAATGAAGGTTTGAAGAATATGATAGTGAAATGAATAGGGGATGGTTGGGGTGAACTTTGTATTTGAGTTAGAATATGTTAAGCATTTTAGATTTATATTTGTCCTAAATGGTAAAATCATTTAAGGGCATTTTTGGAAACATAAAAATTGGGTTGAGCTTATAGTTCCCTAGGGTTGCAATATCTGTCCCCATAGTTAAAGCCTGAAGCCCTCAAACCAGCCTCATGCAAATTATGCCAATAAATTTAAGTTTTTCCAATATTACATCAATGAACCTCATACAAAAATATTTATGTTTTTAACTAAAATGTCTTCAGATATAATGAATAATTGCATTACTACCATTCCAACGGTAAAAAATTACCGCTTTTTCTTTTTAAAAAAAAAATTGTGAATAATCTCAAAAAATACAAAGAATCCCCATATTAAAAATTTAAAACTATAATCCCAATCTCCAATTATAAACAAAATTCTCATATATATACACGGAATCCCCAATTTCCAACTTAGTAGTGAATCTCTAACTTTACCTAGAATCCTCAATTCCCTTTTTTTTATTTAAAAAAAAAAAATGCAACATTAATTAACCATCCCATCAAATTTTCAAACATATCCATGTATTCTAACCTATCACATCTTGTCTTTTGTTTTTCAATATTTTTATCAAAATTTTTTTATGATCCCAATAAAGTGAATAAAATAGTAAAATATAACTTAAATAACATTAAATAGAAAATAAATATTGGTATAAATAAAGGTTTTTATGTAATAAAATGGTGTGGGTGTGGGAATGAAAAAACAAATAAATTTTTTGTTCAAAAATGAGAAAAAAAAAAGAGGAGAGAGAATGACAAGTTAATTATAATTTTATAATAAGAAAACTTTCAAAATATCTGTTTATTACTATAAGAAATGTAAAATATTAATTATTTATTAAAATTTTAAAGTTTAATTGTATTAAAAGTACTATTAAAATATTTTTTATTGCTAATTGATGTTCAAAAATAAGAAAAAACGAAGAGGAGAGAGAGAATGACAAGTTAATTATAAATTTTATAATAATAAAGCTTTCAAAATATTTATTTATTACCTTAAAAAATGTAAAATATTAATTATTTATTAAAAGTTTAAAGTTTAATTGTATTAAAAGTATTAAAATATTTTTTTATTGTTAATTGATGTGACAGTTTTAGATATAAAGTGATATGTAAGTAAGCGATATGATGTGACAAAGATGGAAATTGGGTATTATGTGTATAATTGGGGATTCTCTTGCCATATGGGGATTGAGGATTCCATTATGTGTTGTGATATATTTATAATAAAATAATAGGGGAACATTGAATGACGTTATTAATTGTTGACGTGACATTGTACTTCAACATTAGGGATAGGAGATTATAAACAATTTTGGGGGATTGTAGCTAAAGTTGGGGATTTGGGATTTTGTATTAATATGGGGATTACTATTTATATTGGGGATTGTGGATTCTTAGCAATTTTGAGGGATTGTATGTATAGTTGGGGATTATGTACAAAATTTGAAAAAATAAAATAAAAAATATGACCATTACAAGGGTTATTTAGTCCAAAAAAACAGTGATAGATTCATGGCCATAAATATTTTTGAATAAAGTTCGTGCACTTAATATTGCAAAAACTTAGGATTATTGATGTAAATTGCCCTCATAAAGAGGATAGTGTATAACATTTTGTAACATATATTAAAGTATTACACAATGATAAATGATCCACTAAAGATCGGTCCTTAAGCTTAATTTAAGGTCCACTTTTCACTGGGATAGGTATTTTGAAAAACCGACCGTTGGATTAGATAATTTTCTTATGTATGTTATGTTGGTAAAAAAATCACAGTGAGTCAACGATCCGTTTTCAAAATATAGCCTGTTAAACAATTGTTACAACATCCAACGATAAATATTGTATGAGTGTTTCATGAATTGTATTTTGAAAATCGATTGTCGGACCACTGTGAGTTTTGGCAGATATGACATATATAAGAAGATTATCTAATCTAACGGTTGATTTTTCAAAATACCATTGGCTGCATGAGAAATGGTGAGTGGACCTTAAATTAAGCTTAAGGACCGGTCCTTAATGGATTATTTCTCTTTTAAAAAAAAAAAAATTCAGTAATGCTATATATCCCAAAAATTGTCCCACTAAAATACATCCCAAATGAATCTTAGCCTTTCATTTATTATAGAGAGAGAATGTGTGAAAACCCAAGCTTTTATTTTTACTTTACTGATTATTTTAATGATATTTAAAAAAAAAAACTTTGCAAAAATTACAATTTTGTTATTTCTATATAAACCCAAATCACTCCCTTTCCTTTTCATTTTGCAGTCATAAGCGTGGGAAAGAGGGTGCGACCGAGAAAGAGAGAGGGGAAAGAGAGGAGACATCCTGAGGGTTGCTGGGGTTCGTCATCGCCGTCGTGTCACCGGTGAAGGTAAGCTTGACTTTCCTTTTCGTTTCTTTCTTTTCTTCAAGTTTTTCTCAAACCCATTTTGTGGCTTTTAAGTTGAAAGATTTGATCTTTTTGAGGATTTGTTGGTTGTAGCTTGATTTGGGAAGTTTGTTATGTGTAGATTAGTTGAGTTTGAAGGTTTTGTTGAGAGATTTGGAGTGGTTTTGAAGTTATGTCTTGTTTTGAGTTTATGTGGGTTTTATGCCTAAAACTTTGTGGATTTCACGATTGTACCGTTGGATCTTTGTTTTTTTTTTCTTTTTTTTTTGTGGATTTATAGTGGTTTAGGTTTGTTTGGGTCAGATCTAAAGTTTTGTGGTTGGATTTTGAGGCTTGTCGAGGGTTTGAGGGTTTTTTTTTTTTGTATGAAATTGGGATTGCTGCTGCTCGTTTATGGGCTTTCTGGGTTTATCTTATCGATAGGGTGGCATTCCCTATCGATAGGGGAGTGCTTTAAGCTGCAGGGTTTTCTAACTACAGAGTGTTCCTATCTAGGACGTTGTCCTATCGATAGGGTATGGTTATCCTATTAATAGGGTGATGTTCCTATCGATAGGATGTTGTTGCCTATCGATAGGATAGTTGTGCCTATCGATAGACCCATCTTCTTTCCTTCATTTTTCTTTCGCAGTTGTTCTTTCTTTCTTTAATTCTTCTTTTGAGTATAACTTGTGTATCCGGTTTCCGTTCCAAGTGTTCTTGGTATACTTGAAAAGTTTGTGAAGTCTAGTTTCTAAATATGCTAGTTTTGTGGTCAAATTCTTTGTAAAGAGATAAACATTTTGGAAATACCAGACTGCCCTTTTCTTGTACCTGTTATCTTCTTCGGTGTATACCTCTTAAACCATTTAGTATTTAGCCACGAAATTCGACGTGTAGTATCTAGTCATTCTTGGGTTTATGTTTTGGGAGTTTTAAGGCCTTTGGTTTGGCATTTTGGGGTTTTGAGTTTTTTGGGTCGGTGTGAGCAATTTTAGAAAGCGAGTCGTGTTGCTTTTTGAATTGTGGATCTTTTGTGCTTTCTTTTAATTCCTTGCTTCCATTAATTTTTGTTTATAGATTTGGAAGGTCCTTTGGAGGACCACTCGCATTGGGTGCATTGAGCATTGCAGTTGGGAGGCTCGTGGAGTCGTATAAGGGTTGGCAAATACTGTGGCATTGAGGTAGGAATATGTAACCTTGTCCTGTTAGTAATGATATACTTGTTTTACAAACTTCTTGAGAACCATGTATCCTTTAACAACTCCTTTTGATCAACATGACTTATACTTGTTTGTGAATCTTACTGTTTTTACTGTTCTATCAAATTGATACATGGAATATACCTGTTTATAAACTATTTAGACTATGTAGCATGTTTCAAATTGTAATAAATGGATTTCAAGTAGAAATGCTATACGTAATCTTTATAAATGTGGGTGTTGTCCCAAGTTATATAACCCTAGAGGGGGGTGAATAGGGTTTTGGCAAACTTTAAGCAAATATTACCAATTAAAAATTATGATCCGATTAATATAGCAGAAGCACAAATAAATAAAACTTAATTGGAAATGGGAGAGAGAGAGAGAGAAATCAAACACAGCGATATTAACGTGGATCGGTCTCCGCCTACATCTATGCCTTAAGCACCAAGCCCAAGAATTCCTCAATCCACTATGGATCACTCCTTCAAGGTGGAAAAACCTTTGCACAGCATTCTTTTAAGGTGGAAGACTCTCACCCAGAATCTTCTTTAACGGTGGAAGATTCTCACCAATGCTACCAAAGCATTCAATCTTACTTTCGGTGAAGAATAAACTAATGCTCACCAAGAGTACTCAACCAATCTCACTTTCGGTGGAGATCAAACCAAGAGACTACCGCCTTCTTATCAAGCTTGAATTTAACCAACAAACTCCAAGCTTCACAAGGGTTATCACCCAACCATTAGCTCACAAGAATTACAATAAGGTTTGTATACAATGAATAACTCCTTTAGAGTAGATGAAGTATAAATAAAACTCTCGCCAGTATCTCTCAAAGATTAAACTATTTACCTTAAAAGAGAATGATGAATCTTTGACTAAATCACACAAAATTGATGTAAACTATGTTGGTATAAGTTTGTGTGTGTTCATTAGCTTATTCAATACCTATACAATGAGTATTTATAAGCTTACAAAAGAATATAGCCATTGAGAGTCAAAACAGAGCCGTTATAAGCTGCAGAGCCTTCTTAGTCTACTAGACCAGAAGAGTTAGTCGACTACCAACTAAAAATTCAAAGCACTTGAGTTTCCGGGGCATGATTAGTCGACTAGGACAAAAGGATTTAGTCGACTAGCAACTTAAAAACATTTGAGAAAACTTTCCAGACTTGATTAGTCGACTAGGATAAGATGGTTAGTCGACTAGCTTAGCTGCTTCGCAAAGCTTTGGCTACTACCTTGCACTTAGTCGACTAAAAGGCAAGTTAGTCGACTATCTTATATGTTTGGTCAACTAGACTAAGATTTCTCAAAGTCTTGGCTACTGGATCATGGTTAGTCGACTAGACTAAGTAAGTTAGTCGACTAGACATGTTCTTAAACTAATTTTTTGATATTCTTAAGTCTAAATCAACTTGTAACATGTAAGCTAATTAACTAAGTATTCAAAGGCATTTTTTACTTAGTTTTAAAAACATTTTAAATAAGATTGAATCCCAAACAAGTCATACTAAGGTCTTAACGTCCATATCTTTTGAGCCAAGAGAGTTTAGCCTCTATAGAGAGATTTATACAAATAAATCTTGAGCACTCTCACACTAGGATGAAAGCAAGATCTCCATGATTGATTCTTCAACACTTGTGCTTGGCTTCATCTTTGAACTTCAACAATTGTATGGCTCATTGCTCCATGCTCTTTAGTGAATATGCAACAAATTCACAAGAGCTTAGCTTTAATGATCTTCCAAATAATGTTTGAGCTTCACATTTGTTGATTTTCCTCATTGATAATGTTGGCCCTAGGACCTTTGACCATATTTTGATGATTAACAATTATTACTTTAATCACTAACAAATGGTTAAGTGTTATGTCTCCTTAGAATCAAACATATCCTTGTTGGAGCTCATCAGCATATCTCAAGCAACTCTATGCACAATTGTTCAATCATGTTCAATCAAAAGCTCATAAAGATCATTCTATGAAGATCAATTTGAAGCCAAGCTTATGAAGATCTTTTTGAAGCCAAGTTCTTTCTCAGTTGTTCTAGGAAAGCTTATGTAAGGCATCTCAATTGTTTAACCTTACATAGCTCAAAGAGAAAATGTTTTACTCATGTTGCATTAGCATACATACCTTTGGAATCTTGTAAAATGTTTTTAAACTAAGTCAAAATTGCCTTTGAAATCTTAGTTAACTAGTTTACATGTTGCAAGTTGATTAAGACTTTAGAATCTCATAAAAATGGCTTAAGAACATATATAGTCGACTAAACTAGCTATGTTAATCGACTAACTATGATCCAGTAGCTAAGATTTTGAGAAACATTAATCTAGTCGACTGAACATATAAGCTAGTCGACTAACTTGCCTTCTAGTCGACTATAGCCTTGTTCCAGTCGACTAAGTGCAAGGCAATAGCCAAAGTTTTGTAAAGCAGCTGAGCTAGTCGACTAACCCTCTTTTCCTAGTCGACTAATTGAGCTCGGAAAGTTTTTCCCAAATGTTTTTAAGTTGCTAGTCGACTAAACCTTTTGTCCTAGTCGACTAACCGTGCCCGGGAAGTTTGAATGCTTTGAAATTTTAGTTGCTAGTCGACTAAGTCTATGGTCTAGTCGACTAACTCTTCTGCAAATGCAAAACGACTCTTTCTTCTTTTGGCAAATGAAGCATTTAATGAACCCTGCTTTTTCCCTCTTAACCAATTAGACCCAAGAGATTTTTAAACGGTCATTTGAGACCAAATGCATTATAAATGGAGCTCTTGCTCTCATTTATTGCTAACAATTAATCTTAGTTAAGAGCATTCATTGTGAGCATTCATTGTTTAAGCTTTCTTGTGAAAATCTCTTGAGCTATCTTTGTTAATCATTTGAGAAGCTATTAGTGTGAGATTATATTTGTGCAAATCAGCTTGAAGAAATCTCAAGGCTTATCCAAGTGAATCTAGTTCATCTACTCAAGAATCAAAGCTCTGGTTCTCTCAAAGCTCTTGTTCTTCATATCTCTTATATGCAATCTTTGTAGAGAGTTTATTGAGAGCTTATTTGTTGTATTCTCAGTGTGATGAGAATCTTATTAGTGCTCATTCATTTTCACTTGTATTTCTTGTGAGATTAAGGTTTTGTGTAAACCTTGTTTGGTAAGAATCTTCCACCATTAAAGAAAATTGTTTGTGAGAGTCTTCCACCGTAAAAGAAGGCTGTGAAAAGGTTTGAATCTCCACCGAAAGTGAGATTGATAGTGGGTTAATCCTCTTGACGAAGATCTTGAGGCGTGGATGTAGGCAGAGACCGAACCACGTTAAAATCATTGTGTTTGAATCTCTCTAACTCTATCTCCTGCATTTCAATTTATTTACTTGCTATATAAATTGATTAAGTTGTGATTCAATTTGCATTTTAGTTATTAAATTTATCAAGTCTTCAAAAACACACAAATCCCATTTGTGAACATATTTTTATTTGCTAATACTCTATTCACCCCCCTTTAGAGTATCCTTTGGGACAACATATAGCTTGGTTCCTAACTTGTAATTTTACACTAAATAGAAACCATTAGAATCACAAGATAATGTTTGTTATCATCAAAATCATTCAACAAAGTTGGATTGAAGCCATAAGGCTAAGAGTGAGAATTTGATATTTTTTGTCATTGGAATTATGAACTGAGTTGATGGGCATATGACTTGATTGTTTTATTAAATGATATTTATGGCATTGATATTTGAGTATACCTATTTTCTAAATGGTTTTATGTATAACAAATGCTGTTGGCTATACTTTTATGCCATTCCCTATTCTTTTGGAAATGACAATGGTTTTGAGATATGTTTTAATTGATGATTGAGTTGAGGCTCTGGATTACTGGATATTTGGTTATCATGCGTGACAGAGGTTTAGGTATGAGCCTGCTCCCTAATCTCATTACGATGAACCTTGGTTACTGTGATTACTACCATGCGAGGATGCAGTTGTTGGTAAGGAGAACACTCCCAACTTCTTCTTCCCGGTGGACATTACATGATGATAGTTATTGTATCTCTTAGGGCATGCATGCATGTATATATATGTATGTGGATTGGATTATATCATTGGAGGTTTGGGCCCATGGCCCTACTTGATATTATAGGCGGCGTAACTACGGTATCCGACCTCTGGATTTGGTAGTAGCCCGGTTGAGTTAAAGATTAGTTAGCTTGAATCAACAACCCTATCATATGATTCGATCCAAGAGTGGATATGCTAGGGACCCGTTGAGGTGACACATATGCCAATTTGGCCAAAGTTCATATCGATGGCAATACTCTGGCCCTTGTGTGGCGGTATCCCCATGCTATGGATTAAGACGTTATTTGGTTATTGTCCACATGCGAAGGGACATTCCGCATGCGAGGCATACGCCTTGTTACTGTTACTGGCACTAGAGGATCTGGTTTTTCACTGAAAGCCAACACATCTTTTGAACTTTGATTTCAAGTTGATTTCTAAAACCATTGAACCTTGCAAATAAAGGCTTTATATAAATATTCTATGTATCACTGTGTTGTTATTAATTAATAGAGGTTATATTATTCCTACTGAGCGATTCGAGGCTTACTTCTGCTTTTCACGCGGTAGATTGCAGGTTAACTTGGGGTTGCATTCTGCCTTGGCCATTTTTTTTTTTTTGCAAAGGACTGTGGGATAGCTTTAAGGTTGTTTCTGCATTGGTGATTGCATTATTATATTATACGTATTGTGTATTGGAATATTTAGATTATGTATTGCTTATTGGTTTGCCTACTTGCCAAGGTTGTTGGCATTATTATTTGATTTCCTATTGTATTTGTATAAAGCGATTGAGACATAGTGTATGGACATGACATTTCATTTTGTTATACATAATTCTTGTGTCTTGTTAGGAAATACGAATGAGTAGGACATATTGTACTTCCATCTTGATATGTGTCGATCTATCCGGAAGGGTCGGTACGGATGTTAGATTGGGGCATTACAGAATGCACTAAAAAAATCAGTAATACTATATATCCCCAAAAGACATTCCAAATGAATGCTAACCTTTCATTTATTATGGAGAGAGAATTCACTAAAAAAGAGAAGGGTTAGATCATCAGCCACATCTTTTGGGAGATACTTTTGGGACACTTTTTTTTGGGATATAAAGCATTTTCCATCCGCCACATTATTTGGGAGACACTTTTGGGACAAATTTTTTGGGATATAAAGCATTTTTTTCTTTTGGATTATTTCTCTTAAACTATATATGGAAATGATCTTGTGCACATATGCTCACTTTGTATAAATTCAAATTGATGTCTTTAACTAATTGTACTATTGTAGTATATGGATTTTGAAAAACTGACGGTTGGATTGGACACTTTTTTTTTTTTTTTTTTTTCATGTATGTCATTCATGTTCTCAATATCTTAACATATAGTAACATTTTTTTAGAAACAAACCATTAGATTACTATAATTATGGCATACATGACCCGCATAAGAATAGTATTTAATCAAACAGTCATTTATTTTTTTTTTAAAAATACATACCTCTATCAATCGATCTCATTCTTACTTTAGATCAAATAAACATATGCGGATAGAATCAGTTTTTAAAATTAAGCTAATCTATATCTAAACTAATATACATGAACTCTTTTTCCTTAACATGTCCTTTTAATAATTATAACTAAAAAATGAGCATTGGAACATATTTATTATTCTCATTTCACCCACAACTTTTGGAAAAAAAAAATATCACCCACAACTTCCTGCACTTCAGGACTTTTAAATCTTATCCAAAGCTCCCCAGCTAGCTAGCTATGTCCCTATACTTATTGGAATTGATTATCACACGACTCTTCTTTCCTTTCTCCTTCAGTTATTTCTCTATCATCAACTATTAATCAAAGGAATTTCACTTAAATATAACATTTTAAAAAAATTTCAACTTATAGGGAAGGTGAAAGAATTTAAATCACATTAACTTTTCAATATCACATATGATTTTTATCATGATCACATACCATAATTAGATATAGCTCCCATATATATATAATTAGATATAGCTCCCATATATATATATATATATATATATATATATGTTGTCGGGGATTATTGCATCCTTGGTGTTTTTGAACCATAATCGTTTAATAAACTACTATTAAATATTTAGCAAAAGTTGTTGGAAAATAATTGCAAGTCCTACTCAATAATAAGAATGAATGGTGAAAATGTATTTATGTCAAGAAACTATTCATTTTATTACTGTAATAAAATTTCAAAAAATAAAAAACATAATTTGTAGAAATTCCATAATTTATGTTTGTGTGATCAAATACAAACCTTAAAAAAAATAAATTGAAAGCCTTTTGATATAATGCATCGCTTTGCACACGCATCGAGTGTGCGCGGTGACTAGTATATATATATATATATATATATATATATATATATATATATATATAT
>JAESVK010000695.1:1528754-1541632 GCA_017140935.1 Hamamelis virginiana | reverse complement strand
TTGGAGGAAAAACGTTCATGACAAGGAGTGCCTGGTATTTTTCTCAACATACCTGTTGAGAAAATTTCCCATATAGCCTTTCAGACCATGTTGCCCACCTTCTCTTGATGACAAGAGTTAATAAAAACGTTCATGACAAGGAGTGCCTGGTATTTTTCTCACACTTTTGATGCTTAGTTACCCTGTAACCTAGTTGGCTTGACCCAAGTAGGAGACATGTTTCCCCACAAAGGGTTCATTTTGCCAAAATTTCCTATTAGGTTTTCCCACTGGTTTTTTTCGCGTCAATTCCGATTCATGTTCACATTTCCCATATAGCCTTTCAGACCATGTTGCCCACCTCCTCTTGCCATAATGTCCAGCCTGGTGTTGCAAAAGCTTTTAGCTTGTTAAGCTATCTTTCTGGAAACTTAAAACCCAAAGCCTCTTTTAATCCCCCAATTTATCTTATCAATGGCTGGCCATTTGAGATCGAGGTAGTGCCGGTGTCTCCAAATTCGAACTCAAAGCATATTAACAAACAAAAATGCTTCTCAAATCCATATTAGGGAGCCTCAAAGACAGATGCTAGCCATTGAAATCGTGGATGAGGAATTTGGTGAAAGAAAACTACTTTGATTTCATTGATGCTGTGCTTCATTGCCAATAAGTTCTATGAAAAGTGAAAGAAACTTAACCCCTTGCAACCTGTTGTAAGAGGTGGACAGGAACATGCAAATTAAGCACGTGAGGCATGCAAAAAGGGGTTACTATCACATGCAAAGCACGTGAGGCATGAAAGTTTTGAGAGTGAAATATTTTGATAGATACTTTTTAAAAATTGAAAAACTTTCATTTTTCTTTTTAAACACTTTAAAGTGAAAAACAGGCAGTAGAAGCTTATTCTAACAGGCCTAAGATAGCTATAAAAAAAATTAAATAAAAAAATAAAAAAAATAAAACTATCCGAGAAGTGAAATGAATGTAAGAAGCCGAGAGTTCAAACCACAAATCAGATAACCAGGCTGATTTTGGTGCAATACTAATGCTGATGAGGCTTTTTTATTTTTATTTTTATTTTTATCTTTTAAAATTTTTCATAGATAGAAATTTAACCTACTCGAACTCCAAATTCTCTCTAATACCGTCACCGTCAGGTAAATAACTAAATATGACTTTCATGTGTTCGAATCCAAGATATGCCCTTTAAAATTGAGGATAATATGTCATCAGCAATGCCGACGAGGGCATCTTTATACAGTATTCTAATGTTTAGAAGCCGTCTAAATAGCATTGGATTGGATAAGGGAGGAATAGTATGTTATAAATTAGGGCATCTAAAATAGCATTATATTGGATTGGGTGTCCATTCCTCCCACCGTGGGGGGGTGTTGCTATTTTGTTTGTCCTTTGACTGTGTTTTTGTTTTTAGTCTAAAAGGAAAAAAAAAAAAAAAAAAGAGGAAGAGAGAGAGAGAGAAAGAGGCTTAGCCGGCTACTCCGTCGGCATGCCCAACTAGTAGTATCCTTTGCTTTGTAGCCAGGTAAAACAACTATGATAATGGTGTCTCTCTCCCCTGTTGACATAACTTGGGACTGTAAATTTTGTTGTTTCACGCAAAACAATAACATTTTTTATCCTAAGGTCCATTCATAACCCATCCATATAATAGTCCAAGCCACTGTTTCCCTTCCCTTATCTCTAATAGAAATGCTGTTTTTCATGAAAATCCCTTTCTCAACAATTTCCAACTAACATGGTAATGCCATTTTTTTAAAAATTAATTAATGATCTAGCTAGTCAGCATATGTTTATATAAAATTATGTAAGCATGAAACCTATAGATAATTGTGGGATACATATTTTGAAAAACTGACTGTTGGATTAGATACTATCTTGCACATATTTTATTAGATATTCGATGAAAAGTAATAGGCCATCTAGTTTTTTTTTACTTAAAATATCTAATAATATTAATAAATGAATATTGACATACTTGGATATCTATATTTTAAAATTATCAATTTTAGAAGTCATGATACAAAACCCACCCATCTGATTTTCATCCCTTTCAAAAGCCTTAGATTTGCCCTGAAAATTATAATACATAAAGATCTTATTAAAAACATAAGAAAAAATTACAAATTGACCTCATGTACTATGGAAAAACACTTTGCACCCTTAAACTATCAATTAAGATATATTGATCCATGTACTATCAATTTGTGATAAATTGCACCATTTTGTCAACTTATTGAACATCTGATTAATAGAAAAAAGTTACGTGCATTCATACATTCACTTAATATTGATGGGAAATACCTTCACGTAACGCACTTGATTTTCTGTTTGTTAAACGGATGTCCAATTAGCTGACAAAATGGTGCACAATCTGTCGTAATTTGATAGTACATGAAGTCAATGTGTCACATTTGACAATTCAAAGGTGTAAAGTATTTTATTCTTAATAATAAAGGGGTCAATTTATAATTTTTCTAAAAAATAAATGAAAAAGGGACTTGAAACTTGAAAGAGAAAGGTATTTGGTTTTAAATTAGATTCTATTACCAAATGACATCGAAGTCTGTACTGTCTCCATCGAAAAGCTCTCATGCCCATTTTCATTTTTTCATAAAATCTTGATGGTCGGACGAACTTCTGACTTTTTTTTTTTTTCCCACAAAATTTTGATCTTTATGACATCTAAATACAATTCTTTTTCTTGTAAGAAAATAAAATAAGGAAAAAAAGTATGAAAGAAAGAGAAGCAATAATAGAATAAATCTAGGGGACAGTATACAAATCAAAGTAACAACAAAGAAGTATTCAAGTAGAATACTCAAGTTGAAGAGACAAACTCTCGAGTTGGCTTTATATATTAGTATAGATATTACAGAGAGTTTTTTCTATTATTCTTTTGCCTTCTAGATTCTAGGGTTTTTATATTCCGATTGGAGGATTTCTTAACTTCCTTTGTTTACATGCTTTTCACATTTTTTTTTGAAAAGGATGCTTTTCACATTTGTTTTTTCAAATAGTGAGCTCAAGATTCAAACTCTAAATCTCCCCCTAAGAAGGGCAAAATACAAACACGACTACAATATCGATCAAATTTTTATATACATCACTTGCAAAAAGACCATAGTCTGAACTGAAACTAATAACCAACGGTACCCGTCAAGAAAGACTAACATGATTTGAGATTAATTATTCTTTTAATAATTATATATACATGTACAAAATGCAGTCACAAGAAATGAGCTAACCAACTAGTATTAAATTTTAAATTTTGGCTAGGGCAATCATACATCAAGAGAATTCTCTGTACTGGTATAGTTTTATGTTACTTTCTTAATATTGACTTTCAAAGTCTAATCGATGTATTTAAAAAAAAAAAAAAAAATTATGATTATTTTATTTTGAAATAAAAAATAAATTAAAATCATAATTATTATGAGTCACATCAGTCGATTGATATGGATAAGTACACCTCACAAACATTGGACTTCAACTAGCTTGTCCATATGCCGAGCATATGTTATTTAGTATAACTAAATTAATATATATTTCACAATCCAGTTGAATTTCTCAGTATATTTTTTTATGGAAAGAGTCTCAAACGTTTAAAAAAAAAAAGAAAGATAAATTATAAAGGTAAGATTTCACTTCAATTCCTTATGTTAAATTGCATTAAATCAGTTCTTAAAGCATTGATAGATTTTACTTTTGTCGGATTTCACTTTAAATTTCTTCAAATAAGTTCTTATAACATCGACAGATTTTACTTGGTGTTATGTAATTTATCCTGAAAATTAAAAGGAATGAAAAGGCAAAAAAAATTAGGCCAACAGCCTATATATATATATATATGGATGAATATATAAATAAATAAAAACAAATATTAAAAAATATTAAAAATATTTAGAATCTCATATTTAATTCTGAAGAGAATAAGAGATTCTTGAAATGATAGGAAATCCCAATCTTCCATTTTTAGTGAATCATATAACCAGACAAATCTTGCTTGATAAAATCAATCCAAATCAATACAATTATTTTTTTAATGATGAAGCATTTCTTTTTTGAGTTTTGTGGCATTTTGTGATTGAGCTTTTCCAACACTACTTTGTCACCTAATGACAGGCTTAATATATATATATATAAACTCACTATTTACACATAATCTCACCCAAAAACAAAGCAAAAAACAAAACACATGTAACAGATAGAGAAGAACCATGTCCAAACAGAAACTTGAACATCATAGCCCAAATTCCATTTTCACACCCGTTCATACTCTCAATAAAACCAAAATTGTGTCATTAGGCTTTTTAATATTTTATCTAAACAAACTAGGTTAGGTTTGTATTATTTTTAGGGTTAAATATGTTATATTTTGAGCTTAATATAAGCTAATTTAGCTTTAATTTAATGTGGGTTCCACAAGCCCTTTTAAGTGGGTCCATATTGGAATACATTCATCTCATGAAGGAGATTAATGTGTTGTATTAATAAACTCAAAATATTGATGTTTTGAATGAGAAATTATAGTAGATAATCACCTACTTGAAAATGGTTGAAGATGGTAGTTATCATTGTCCCACTTTGGAAAAATAGTGGAAAGCTAGTGTGTTTATATATTCTCACATTGGACCTATGGGTTGGGCCCCAAAGGGTACTAAAGTTTTGTGAGGGGAGAGGACCTACCCAAACTTAGGCTTGATCCAAACCACACGCCCGCACCGAATCGAGCCGGGTGGGGTGGGGTCATCTACACCGACCCATTATTTTTTTGGGCCAAGTCTGATTACCATATGTGAAGAGTCATATTTGTTCAGAATTTATGAAAGGTTGCACCTCTGCAGGAGGGTTATGTCTTTTCGAAAATTGCTGATGGGTTGCACCTCTTCTGGAGAGTTGTGTCTAATGCCTTTCTACACTTCACGAAAACACACTAGTGAGTCTATAAATAGGACACGGTCTAAGCCATTTCATACAGTCAATTTTCATACATTTTGCATACTGTCGTTGAGAGAGAGATACCATTTCTGATTCGCCGAGTCTGCAGATTGTAGTGCTTCATCTGTTAGACGTGATCATTGTATCCTATGAGACAGACGTCCATTAAACTCTAAGCACCAAGTGGAGGGGCGAAATCTGTCTTAAGGACAAAGTGTCCCAACACTTGCCTTGATTAATTTTTGCTGCAAGTTTACTTCAATTTCTGGACGACTTGTAAGTCATTTATTTAAGTGCAATTATTGGATATATATATATAAATATTCTATGTTAGTCTTCTTCATCTTTTAGGTATATAATTCTGTAAATTACAGAATTAATATACATTCTGTTTTGTTCTTTTAATTTGATTGTTTTATTGTTTAACACAATATTATCAAATTCTAGATAATCCAAATTCCAAGTTCAAATTTTCCAACAAAATACTCAAAGACCCTAGATAGAAGATGGGTATACCCAAAGGTCCATCATCAAAAGTTAATATTTGAAAAATTAAAAAAATAATGAAAAATGACAATTTTGCTCATCATTACATATATATGTGAGTTTTGTTTGAAATGTGATTTACTTTTCAAATGAGCACATGCTGCATTGAGGCCGTATTTCGCACCCCAGATTTCACGGATATTATCAAACAGTTGATCCCTAATTTATTAATTTTACGTTTTGAAAAAAATAGCCCATGTTCTCCGACCTTCTGAGCGACCATTCTCTGACATTGTTCAGCGGCGAATCGGGAATGAGGCAATCGGCGATCATGGAAAAATAATAAGACCAGCCAAAACCCTATATTAATTTGCACGAATGTGGTAGGAAACAACAATAAACGACTTGCATATTTGAGTTACATGATTTTTTTTTTTCATATGAATCACACAGATACATTTATCTAGTGAATTTTTAAATGTTTAAAGGTACATTACATAGATTGTGGGTTGTGTTTTTTAGGGTTTTGCTGCAGAGATAAATGTAACTGTGCACGGATAAATGAACACACCGTGAACTCTTTGTTCCAATTTTCTAAAATTTGGTTTATTGCATGGATTACTTTGATTTTTTTTTCTTTATATTTAGTTTATGTCCACAAATAAATGCATATACTATGAAATCTTTGCTCCAATATCAGAAATTTAGGTTTTTCCAATGGATTGATATCGCTTTTGCTTTCTATTCAATTTTTGTGCATGGATAAATTAATCCACCGTTAATAGTAGCTACAATGTCATAAAGCTTTGATTTTTAGCATTTGATTGCTCTTATTGTTTATTTTAATTTTATATACATGGATAAGTGAATACATCATAAACTCTTTGTTCTAATCTCATAAAACTTTAGGTTTTTTTGCATTAAATTACTTTGATTTTTACTTTATATCCATGGATAAATTAATCCACTGTGAAATCTTTGCACTAATCTCATTAATATTTGATATGATTTTTTTTTTTTTGGCAGTGGATGGCTCTCACTCTTGTTTTCTATTCAATTTTTGTGCATAGATAAATAACTCCATTGCTAAGTAGTTGCTACAATGTCGTAATCTTTTATTTCTTGCATTTGATTGCCTTTTTTTTTTTTTATCCTGTGTGGATAAATGAATTCGAATGTAGTTGATCATCATTGATTGTTTGATTTTTTTTATGATTTGATTTTCCATATTTAGTTTGTAACTAATATGGATAAAATTTGTGATAAGTTTGAAATAAATTCAAATTCAAATTTATCCCATATTTTATCCATTTCAGTTACAAACCAAATATGGAAAATCCAATCTGATTCTAATATAGAATTAAGGAAAGGTCAAAAAAGTCATTACACAATTAATATTTGAATTTAATTTAAATATAAAAGGATTTTTGGGTAAAGAAACTTATCCATTGGACTTGGTGATTATAAAATCAGTTTTTTAGGGTCCCATGAATAATTTTCCCTATTTTTTAATTTCTACTACCGGATGATTATTTATCTAGTGATCATTTATCAAATAATGACTCTGGTTACCAAACCATTGAACAACTGAGAGCAAATTACTTACGATACTTAGTTGACATTTAGAAAAAGTGTTTAATGAATTATGAGTTCAATGCATCTTGTTTAGAAAAAAAAAGGATATTCCTTGCTCGTTATGAGACAATCACTTACTCACAAACCTCATGTGAGGTTAATCATTTTCATTTCCCATCTCATGGGAAACCTTTTCGCTCCGCTTAGCCCTATCCCACTCTATGGTTATTTTAGTGATAGGTTCTATAGGAGCTGGACGATCTTATTTGGTCAAATGTCTAACAACAAACTCCTATGTTCCTTTTATTATGGTATTTCTGAACAAGTTCCTGGATAATAAACCTAAAGGTTTTCGACAAGAAACTTATATAGGGTATGTTACTCGCATGATTAAGCATCCAACCTAAATGTCATGTTCGAAAGTTCTATTTTTTGAGTACGTCCTAAGATTTTCTCTCTCTCTCTCCCAATTCCAGATGATAATATACCCTCAAAAACTTGGATAGACAATATGCCCCTTTTTATAAATTTGTATAATAAATTAAACCTCGCCTTTAACCAAATCTCAATCTAGTAAGCATTGAAGTTAATAAATAATTATAAGATATATGCATATTTTGAAAAACTGGCCATTAGATTAGATACCAAACTTATGAATGTCATGCATGCCAAAAATCACGATGATCCAATGTTAGAATTTCAAAATATAGTTATAAAAAACTGTGACCGTTGAAAATTGTCACAATTTTTCTTGGTGACATTTTTGATAAATCAATCGTTGGATCACTGTGATTTTCGTCAGAAATGACATATATAAATATAGTACAAGATTGCCTGGATCATAAGGCCAATAAGGCAGCTGCCTTAGGCCCTGGTAAAATAAAGGCCTCGAAATAAGGCCACATATATGGATGTGTATATATATACACATATATTCCTTAAAAGAATATCCAAAAGTGACAAATAAGGAGAAAAAAGAAGTCTTTAATTAACAAAAAATGTTCCTTGATTAAAAATCGTTAACCTTGTTAAAAAGTCTTCTATTCTCTTTCTCTGGTAGTGTTTATTTTATTTTATTTTACTTATTATTATTATTTTTTTTTTGGTCTTTCCACTTTGGTTTTTTACTTTCCCTCAATTTTTTTCTTTTTCTTTCTTTTTTATTCTTCTCTTCATTTTCAAGAGCAGCCTTGAAAAAACCCTTGATTATTCAAAGGCACTGTGATTTTACTTTTGTTTTTGCATACAGAAACTTGCACTAAAAAAAAAAAAAAATCAATTTTGGGTGTTTGAATTTTGAAGGTTTGTGACTTTAGGGTAATGAATGATGATAAATTATAATTTTCCATTTTATCTTTTGTTTGGTTGGTGAGAAAAGGTAAAATAAGAAATTAAGAATTAGGGATGAAAGAAAACTCACTTAGAATTTACGCCTAAGGCCTCAAATTGTATTGAGCCGGCCCTGAAGCGAGGCAGTAATTAATTTGAACTATTAAAATGACAATTTATGTTATATTATTCCTTAAAGAAATGATTAGTTAGACACACATTTTCAAAATTGCAATTTACGTACTATTATTCTTAATAATTTTGTAAAGTTACACACTTCATCTGCACTATACTTTGTGAGTCCAATTATACAGGGATCAATATATCTCAATTGATATTTCGAAAAGCATCGCGTGTGCACCGGTGGCTAGTTATTAAAGACAAAAACTGAAAGAGTTAATTCTTCTAATAAAGCCATAAAATAGCAAAAATTACTAAAAGCAGTAGAATTTTAAAATTAATTGAAGTTTTGAGAAAATAATATAACTATGCTAGAAAGAAAGAACAGACTTAAAAATATTCAAAAACATCCTAAATGGACAAATAGTAAGAAAGGCTTACAAGTGAAATTTGTCTTTAACAACATAACAGTAGAAGGATTCGAAGTGAACTTTTCGAATTGAAGTGAATTGCAAAATCCTGATGCAAAGTCATAGTTATCTGAAATTGTGTTGTCAAATTCTGCGTGTCCTCTCCAAAAAATAAAAAATAAAAAAATAAAAAAAATCCACTATATATCATCATCTTCATCGTCATAATGACGACCTCAACAATTGCAATTGTAATAATTAATATCATGTCCCCAAGATCCCATCAATCAGGCTCATAATTTTTTTTGTTGAATTTAATTCCATAGATTTGCCAATCACTTCTGGTCGGTAGCCAATCAATTTATCTAGGTAGAAAAATTAAGTAATAGGACACCTTCTGAATGGGGGTCTCAAACAACCTAGACCATCAAAATAATTTAAATTATTTCAAATAAGAAAAATGTTATATATATATACTGTGTCTATATCAAGCCCAAGTTTTTTCTGTTGTCTTTTGCTCTTTGCTTACACACCCTAAACACCATACAGGAATCATAAACTTCACAATCAAATTGACACTTACCGTACCCTTTTTTTCCCCAAATCACCATCTTTAATTAATATTGTGGATTTTCACCCTCTCTTCAATTTCAACCACAGAAAAATTTAAGTTTTTCGCCTTTTTAAAAAATAAAAAATAAAAAAATTTGGGGGTCAGAAAATTTCAAGGAAAATCTTATTGTGTTGAAATTTAGGATGAAAATCCAACCATGATTGATGTTTTTAGAGTATTTATTTGGTTAAGATTGCTACATGCATGGAGCTCTCTGGTGGCCTTACATAGCTCTTAGTAAGAGATAAGGCTTGAACAGTAGCTTGTAAGATAAGCAACAAAGTTTTTTAAATTTAATATTGAAGGAAGGTTGCTTTCAAAGAGATTATCCTTAATTTTTATTAACAAATAGACACAGTATATGATTGAGCACATTAATTGAAAGCATGGCTCCCCTTATGTAATGGTTAATTAATGCCAAAATGCAAATTAATTATGCAATGGGTTAAGTAATGGAGTCGCTATTATTGACTCCTACCTTGACAACATGAATTTTGTTTCTTCTTATTTAGGTTAAGCTTAGTGTCCTTTGAGCTTAATTGGGTTGTTGTAAGAAATCAAACTTGAAACTTAATCTCGAGCTTTGCTTGTTTAAGTTTAGTGAAAATATTGAGCCGGAATTGGCTAACTAATGATCAAGTTCAAGTTGTTTACGGGTTACTTGTTCATTCATCAACCCTAAGCTTGACTTCTGAAACATAGATAGATCCCTTGTTCAAAAGCTTAATTGAGCCAAGTTGATTAGTGGGAACTCGATACATTCTTTTGGGGGAGGGCTCATAAGAGAGTCGAAACGTTTTCTTGTGCTACACGAAAGAGGATAACCCTCTTCCTTTTTTCTTATGTTTTCTTACTTTCCCATTTATTCTAGATTTGAAGACTCAAACTGTGACTTTCAACTTATAGGGAGGAAAGAAATACCATTAGGATAGGCCACATAGCACCCCAGTGAAAGGAACCCATCACTTGATGGCCTATCTTCATGGTTGTTTCACAAGGACACTCCCTGTCTTGAATGATAAAAGAGTGAATTATTTATTTATTTATATACAACATAGGGTAACCTAAATCTACCCCATCTTAATTTTGGGTCCAACTAGTCTCTAGGGAGATTAAAATGCTCTAAAAGCATGCATTAATCTAGGCTTCCAATACTTATAATTTTAGTAAACAATACAAGTAAGCATCTGGATGGCTCAGGGAAGCTAGGGCTCCTGTCTGTCAATTCATTGATTGCAAATAAGTTTAAAACTTCATTTAGCCACCTGATTTTCATAGTAGAAATATATATATAAGCATAGTTGTTTTACAAAAATTAGTAATTTTGAATGTTTCAAGCTTCACAGCTCCTTCCTGTAAATCCGAGTTCTTGAGATTACCATTCATTTTAAGTTTTAGCCATGAAAAGCGTGTAAATATCTCGCATGGGGAAAATGGACTGCTTAGACAGCTTGCACAGAATTTAAAGCACCACGGATCTAGTCACAATGGAATTTGAAAAGTAGACCAAACTAATTGATGGGATTAAATTACATAAGCTTGGTATTAGTCAATAACTACATTGGGACTTGATTATATGCTTATGGGGGATTAAATGTTCACATAAAAAGAGGAGTACAAAAGTTTGGTTAGAAGAGTTTGACCCATTTTTCAACTTGGGTTGCACCCATGGGTTGCAAGCCCTAGGTCAATCAACAGACAAAATGGGTTTTTAAACGAGGGCTAACTTTGGGGAATTTCACTATATTTGAAATCCCCATTTGGGCATTTGACTCATAAGATATTTTTCCCATTTATTAATGGTTCATTGTTTGCCACCCATACAGCAGACATGGTTAGCAAACTTAAGCAATGGACAATTAGTTTAAATTAAGATTACTTAATCTATTCAGAAACCCATTTTCTTCAGTGGGTCATTCCTCTTTGTCATGCAGTGGAAAAAGCCAAAATTACTCATTCATGGAGTGAAATAATGGTAGAAATGACCAGCATTATTGCTATTATGGAAGTGTTCAACCAATTTTTTCATCATTTTGCTATTTTGACTGACAGGTAATATATTGCTTTCGTTATTATTACATCGGTGATTAGAGTAGTATTTCATTAGGGACATCCACTTTCGTGCTCTTTGGAAGGAATTATTTTGCTTTATTTAGCCAAGTCATAGAAATTTAAATATTTAATCCTACCACAACCTAGCTCTCTTAATACTGAGAATTCTAATAAATTAGTATTGATGCACTCGTCCTAAATTTCTTTCCTAAAAATGAGAATAAACATCATAAGTTAATAAAATTGTTACTCTTTGAAATTCCGTCCCGTACCCCGAAAAATTAAAAAATAACCCGCCCCTATAAGGCGCGGGGTGGGTTGGGTTCCAGCGAGGATGGGACAAATTGTCATCCCTATCAATTGCTATGAAAGAATATTAAAGCCACCATTATTTTTTTTTTTTAATTTTTTATTTATTAACGGAAAGAGAATACTAGTTAGTCTCTTTCGATCCCATCCCATATACCTATACTATAATGGAGCATATAAAAACTGTCAGGAATCGAAACTCAAAACTCATGATACATGATCATCAACGAACAAACCCAACACTCTAATGGATAGATGCTACCATTAAAATTGATATAAATAATAATAATAATAAAAAAAAACATTAACTACATTGCAGGTCTATACTAGTATTTCAACATCTTTGCAACAATGGCTGTGCAACTTATTTTATTTTATTTTATTTCTAGAATATTTTTATTCAATAAAAAACTTGTGGAATATATTAATTATTTATGAGATCAGCGTGACATTAGTAGTCAACCGGGGCAAGGGTGGTAGTTGAACGGCCTCTTTCTTACTGTTGGGTGACCAGTTTCAATTGCTCCCTGCAAAAAAACAGATGGCCTAACGTTACATGCAATTTTGAAGTAGAAATTAAACCCACATCTCAAATTACGTATTAATCTTAATTAGGTTGGTAAACTATTCATGTAATTAATGACCAAACTTTTTATCCCAATGCTTTTAAAATCAAATCTATACAAAGACTTCTAGCTTGTGAATGCTGTGACCTCTTGAATCTTATTTCACATTCTCTCTCTTTCGTAATCTCATTTTTGAGATATTTAAAGCTAGTTGATTCTTTAATTTGTAGAACTAGAATAAAACATATGACAACCAATCAAAAGGTGAAACAAAGACTTCATTTGAGTTGTCTTTTTTTAAGGTTATATATATACTAGTTAGCCTCTAACATAAATATTTCATATCATCATGTAGAAGAGTATTTTTTGAATATCACAAATAAATAAATAAAAAGTTAAAATCTTAAGTACCTCATGATATAAAATTCTAAACTCTGAACTTTTATATATATATATATATATATATATATATATATATAT
>JAESVK010000695.1:1489861-1516863 GCA_017140935.1 Hamamelis virginiana | reverse complement strand
ATATATTTGGGTTCCCAAATATTCACCAATCTTAAATAATACCACATAGTTACGAGTTTCCTCTTCTTCTTAAAAGTTTTTGTGGTATTTGGATCTACAAAACCGGAAAAAATGTAAGAAAAAAACAGCTGTCAGAGAGTAAAGGCTCTTGCCATTAAAGAACACAAGATGCAACAAGTTATGTAATGTTATATGCTGCCTTTCATAGGGGAATATAATTCAGAATTGACACAGAGTAAACTAACTCAAGTTCCCAGCCATTCCGTAATCAACTTCTAATTTTAATGGAAATTCCATGTGTCCTCCAATTGTTCATTAGAGAGTGTTTGATTGGACAATTTAAAATTATAAAAACTTCCAAAATATGGTACATTACACATGGAAAATTCCGAATGACAACAACAACAATGTATGGAAATGACTCGTATGTAAGTTTTCACACAATAAGCATAAAGGTCAATGATTTCATGAACTAAACGGAATTTAATTGAATGAGATCTAAACTAAAGGGATGCCAAATGCTAGAGAAATTGACCTACTCAGAATTCAAAAGAAAAAGCAACCACTCAAACTTTGAATACCATGCTCAGGATATATAGTAGAGGAACACAATAATTCTCTGATCTTATTTTATTCCCAACTTGATAAGAAACCTAAATTCAGGTGAGGTTATCTGGTGCCGCCAGCAAGTGGCAGAGGTTCTCTCTTGCGTGCTGCCTTAACCCCTTCTCATTAGGGTTTTTTCCTCCAGCACAACAATACAATAGGAAATTTCGCACTTGTTCAATTCTTCTGAAAGGAGAACTGTACAGGAGGTTTAAGCGCCGCAAGAAGGGATTGAAGAAGCACATATAATAATAGTAAATTAAACAAAAGACCATCTCAATCTAGTTATTATGTAATTTTCCCCCTATTCCTAAACCCCAATAATTATGTAAAGGAAGCAAGTACCAAACACCTTGATAAAATAAAGAAATTGAAAGGCAACATCAAATGTCTTAAAAGCACAATATATCAACAAACAAGACCCTGGCAATCGATTTGTCGTCTAATTAAACAAAGTAGTACTGAGTAATCAGTCTAAATAAACTAAAAAGTAAAAATATTCTTTCAAATTCAAGGCAGGCCACATCATAGTATTTTCAACATTTCATCATCATCATCATTATCATCATCGGCATCGTTGTCTTCATCACCACCAAGTCAAAATTTCTCTCAAGCATGCTATAACTCAAAAAGCTTTTGCTTAATCACTCTCTCATTTCAGCTCTTTGAGGCATGCTTTTCCTTTGCCTTCTGGATCTTCAAAACCTTTTTCACGATCTTTTGCTCTTCAATTAAGAAGGCTCGAATGATCCTAAAACAAACATTTAATCAAAATCCAATTACCCACTTCGATTCTTTAATTACTTCCGCATGACATAAAATTAACAAAGAAATTTAAACAGAACTAAAACACAAATAATTCAAAGTAACATACCTCTCCCTTACAGCACCTCCAGACAACACGCCACCATAGGCGCGATTCACAGTCCTACGATTCCTAGGCAATCTAGATCTCTTGTATTCAGCAGGTCTCAAGTGAGGTATCTGCAGATAGACCCAAAATTGCATCAGATCAGAACTGAACCCATTATGGAGTAAATCTGATAATGGTTTTTAATAATACTGTTAAACAAACAGCAAATAAAATGCTTGTAACTTGGGAGCTAGAATCCACAATTTCACATAAACGGACCATATCCAGTCAAGGAGCTTGAAGATATTGGGGTAAAGGAATTCCTTAAAAGAGGACTTGAAATAACTCAATACACACAAAAAAGAGAAATTCATGAAACTAAAAAGCAAGAACAGGAGGGCATGATGGTTGTTCTGACAATGCAATAGCTAGCTCATCATCCCACAGAATGGGAAAGGGAACAAGTCAATGTTCTTACCTCCCGAACATTAAACTATTATGCATGCAAATTCCCAATATCAGTTACCTGTTTTCAAATAACTGTGAATGCAGTGATGTAGTTCAGTGACTTTGATGTTCTACAGGCCAACTGATCAAACGATGGCCTTTTGAAGGAAACAAGGAAAGGCAGCAGTACAAGCAGTTTATGTGAATAGTGAGTCATTCATATTAGATTATAGGATAGGAACAACCAATCAATTCACCAAGTTTAGATGCGAGGGTGGAGACTTGGGCCAAACAGTTGACTAATGCATTAAGACACGTAACAGTGGCTTGTCATACTGTGCCAAACCAAAAGTTTTTTAAAAAAAAAAAAAAAAATTAAAAACAATAGTGACACAAATAATAAGATTTCATATTAAATCAATTGGAGAATGTTACAAGCAGAACATATGCAGCACTTGTTAGGCCATTCATGAGAAATTAAGAGAATGGATACAATTAGAAAATTACCACATAATTCTAAAATTAACACCAATCTGTTTGAACCAATCTTATCTTATAGTATGATAGCTCTTTCTCCTCAAACGGACAACATAACGAAAAAAATTGGTCATTGGAGGAGTTGATCAAACACTGACTGCTGAATTTACATTTTAAAACCACAAATACCATTAAAGTTAGAGATGGAAGCTTGAATGGGATGGATTTATGCGGATTTGGGTAAAGAGAAATTTAGGCAGGTCCAAAAGAGCCCCCCTGTAAAACTTCTTCGATTAAGAATTCAAAAGGCAACAATAGGATATATTTGAACCATCTGTCTCCATAGCCAAGATCTAACGGTTGTGGAGTGTTTGTTTGCTAACTCTATTAAAGTCAGCATTTGTTGACGGGATCATTTCACTATATATATACAGTCCTGATCCTGTAAGGACGTCCTTACGCTTCTTATTGTCAACCCACTTTTTTTTTCACTGGAATAGATATTTTGAAAAACCGACCGTCAGATGAGATAATCTTCATCTGTAAGTCAAGTCATGTTTGCCAAAAATCACAGTGATCCAACCGTTGGTTTTTAAAATACAGACATTTAAACAATTGTGACAGCATCCAACGATAAATACAGTGAGTGTTTCGGACTCTTATTTTGAAAACCGATTGTCGGATCACTGTAATTTTTGGGAAACATGTCATTCATAAGAAGATTATCTAATCCAACGATTGGTTTTTCAAAATACATGTCCTATGGCTCCCAAAAGGAGTGGGCTAATGGTAAGCTAGATAAGGATGTCCTTACCTGATCAAAATTCTATATATATATATATATATATATATATATGAAAACAAAATTTACAGCATTACTAAAATTGAATAATCTAGTAGGAATCTGGTCAATCAGGTCACCAGCTCTAGAAGCCAAACCCCGATCAATATAAACCCTGAAGTTCTGGTGAGTTCCAGTCATACGTTGACAACTCAGCTATAATCTCACATTGTTCCCATGATTATTTTCTGTAACATGATCCAATACAGATATGAGTAATTGTAGTGATAAACACTAAATATATATTTAACTTTCAAGATCAAGATAATGTCAAATATATGTCTCCAGGGTCTCAGATTGCATAGTAAAGTTTTACTTACCTAGGAATAATGTGAAGCAATGGGGTAGAAAAAACCATAAATTTACATCAAAGTGCAAAAAATAACGCATTAAAATGATTGTTTACTAATAAAAATAGTAATCCCCTTTTCTGCTTTCCCTTTATTTTCTTCCACAAAAAATAGTCATGTGAAGCATCATGTCATCCACGTATGCACCACTCCACAAAGGTGGTAGTTTCCACTGGGTGCTAATAGAAAATCCAGATCGAGCTAAGTCTACTGTATCTACATAATTATCATCATACTTACTGAATCCAGACCCAAGCATCAAATATATGGTCCGACGCCTAACTCATTGAAAATTGAAACTCACTCCCTCGTCAACACTCTACAACCCAATTATTTGAAAAATATGAAGGAACTATAATTTTAAAATTACAATTGGTAGACAAAAATGGAATAAAACAAAAAATAGACAACATTATAACAATTTTTTACACCCTTATATTAATATTCAGAACTCACTATATCTACCAGGGTATGAATCTGTTGGTCCATATTAGACTGATTTTATAACATTTTTTTAAAATATGAATCCTAACATAGTCACATTATCCAATCTTGCAACCCAATCTCCAGCTATCAGTCACTCGAGATAGTGCACTCCTAGACTCATAGTAGTATTACAGTCAGAAATTGACCGGGGTATATAACATGTCATATCATGAGCTAATCAATCTAACATTCTCAAGACCCCAGCAAACAACCGCACACAAACACACAATTTAAACATTAATAATAATTAGAACTAGTAGGTCCAAATCAAACGAAAAAATCAATTCAGACACACACACACACACACACACACACACTATTCACTGAACAAGAGTTGATAGAACACGAAGACATACCCCTTGGATTCTCTTTCCAGTAACAGGACACTTGGGACCGCTGGCTCTCTTCTTGGTGGTCTGGTACACCAGCTTCCCCCCTAATTTAAAACACATTTAACCCAAATAAACGAATAATCAACCACATAAACATTTCAAAAAGAAACGATACCCAAATTCATTCGATACCATGACTTAATACGATCACATTATGCATTCATCTCTCCATGACTCGTACAAATTGATGAAAAAAATGTACAAATGAACACAAAACGATTAGATAAACCTAAGGTTCATGAAATCAGTACATTAATGCGAAATCACAAATCTATATATATATATATATATATATATATAGGGTTTGTAAAGATGAATATACCGGGGGTTTTGACGACCCTGTTCTGGTTGGATTTAGTGGCGTAACTGTGGCGTTTGCGATACGTGAGTCGCTGCACCATCTTCGAGTGTTTTTGAGCTCTACTATACACGAACAAGATAAGACTGAACCAAAAGGGTTTACGAAGGTCTTTGAGGAAGTTTATATAGGCTTCCAGGTATTTGAAACCCTAGATCCTACGGTCATAGGGAATCTTCTTAACGGTTGAGATGTCGCAAGGTTTCTTAATTTCTAAAATATGTCCTTCATTTTCCTCAAATGTCCAAATAACCCTTCTTCATTCTTCTCCCATTCCGATTTTCCTTGAACTTGGAACATTTATTTTAGTAGGTTGGAATATTTTATGAGATTTTTTTTTTTTTTTAACTCCTTTAAATTATAGGTCATTTCGTAAGATTTTTATAAATTTTAAAATTAAATAAATAATTTTAAAAATTATTAAATTGAAATACTTTACTCGTTCTGCATGTTTATTTGTCATCATAAAATTTAAAGTAAATAAAATATGTGACCATCATACGAAGTCATTAATATAATACTTTTAAAATATCCATTTTATAGTTATTTAGACATTTAGTTTAATGAAAATAAATCATGTGAACATCATCAGGGGCGGAGCTATATGCATTTCAAGGGATGCCATGGCACCCCCTGACTTTTCAGACTATTAGATATTATATATGCTATATATACTTGCTATATATGTATCTATGAGTGAAGAAATTCATTGGCGCCCCTTCACATGCCTTGGCCCCACCCAAACTTTGCAACAGCCCAAGTGGGCAATTCTAATTTCCAAGGGAAAGTAAGTTAACTTACCAAATAAAGTAAGTTTTGTTTGGCTGAAAAAATTAGTTTGTATTTATTATTATTTTTTAAAAGATTCAATAGATATTGAAAAAATCAGTCGTAAATCTTAATGTATTTATGTGTTTGAACTTTGAATTTTTTTCTTTAATATTTTGGCACCCCCTGAGACAATATCCTGGTTCCACCCCTGAACATCATAAAAATATGATTATAAATAGTATATTTTTATCAGATTTAATGTCTAACCTAATTCATAATCTAGAAGAATTTGTATTTTATCCAAACATTTATCAAGGTGCTAAAAATATTGGTTGTTCCTTTGTTTCCCATTTATCATATTGGTTGTTCCTTTGTTTCCCGAATCAAAGTGCTAAAAATATCAAAAGAATCTTTTTGGGAAAATAATATTTTTGTACCTTCAACTCTGTGGTGAATATTAATGTGCTTTCTAAATTTTACTTTTGCTCGATTTAGTCCAAATTTTTTTAAAGTTGCACTAATGTAGGACATCATTAACTGACATAACATTCCGTCTGTTAAAATTAATAGTTACTGACTCAGTTAGTTAATGCTAATTCCGTCATTAATTTTAATATACATGTTCACTACAAAAAAATAACCACCAATGGTGAGTTGCCATGTGGCGTGGAAGGTGGTATATTAGTGGCCACTAACCATATTGTTAGTGGGTCACTAATTTAATTAGTAGGTGGTTAATTAAAGAAAGTGAGTCACTAACTTAATTAGTGGGTGGTTATGCCACATGTCAAGCAAGGATTAAGTCTAGAAAAGTTAGTGGGACATCTGACAATTATTTAGGCACCATGTGGGAAGTTACAAAGCAGTGGAGCACTACTTCATGAGCACAAAGTGAGCGGTTATTGTGGCTGGCCAGACCTTCCGTGGCCTATATATACCCCAATCAAAGAGCAAATAAGGGACACAACTCCAACTCTAAAAATCAGCGCAATGCTTATCTTTCTAGTAAATTTTCAGGCCTTTCTATTAGCAAGCAAGCTCCTTTTCAAGTTTATTTCAAGCATCCTTAATTTAGTTCAAGCATCTTCTCAATTTCAATCCGTAGTTGTTCGAGTTTCAAGCATTTCTACTTCAAGCAAGTGTCGCATTTCAATTTTAAGTATGTCAATTTCAATTTCTAGCGTTGTAATCTCAAGCAATGTAAGTATTTCTTTTTTTTAATGCATTTTCAATTTCGTTCCAAGCAAGTTAATCGATTTGATTCCATGTAATTTGAATTGGAATTTAGTTTTTATTAGACATTCCACACTAGAATCCAAGAGGATCAATCTCTAATTCTCGCCAATCGTCTGATTTCCATTTCATTTCAAAGTGACCGACCAGGCATTAGGACCACTTTCTAATTTCGCAGTCTAGAAGGTGCCAGAGGTCGTGTTCAAAACGGTCTCTTGGGTTTTAATTAGCCCTGACACGCCCGCGCATTGAGACCTTCCTCCAAAGGTCTCGAGACTGAAATTCTACAACGGGAACAATATAGAATGTTAATTTCAAGAGTTAATGTCCTACATTGGTAGGACTTTTAAAAAATTTTGGACTAAATCAAGTAAAAGTAAAATTTAAGGAAGACATTGGTATTCACCTCAAAATTGAAGATACTAAAATGTCATTTTTTTTAAATTTTTTTTATTATTTTCATTTTCAACATGGAAGGAGAGTCCATAGAGACCTTAGATTCTACAATGGGATAGAGGTAGGCATCTTATTGCCCTTAAACACCTCTGCCCGCCCAACAATAAGGTTTGGAAATTAGAACTCAAAACTTCTAACTAGTACAAGACTACAGGGTGACAATTGCACGAGGGTCGATGGTAAGAAACTTGATAATTAAATATACCCACTTCCTTGATCGGCTAATACAGCAATAGTAAGCTAGTGATCAATAAATAGTAAGATATCAACCTCTTTTGCTTTGAACCCAAAGAAGAGTGAATGCAAAGTACTGGACATACGTGTCCAAATAAGGAAAATGTAAGATCGTTTCTGCCTATGGAAATTTCGTGCATTCACATATGATGCTGTACATATCCTATTCCATGGTAAATCTCACATCACCTTTTATGAGAACACGGGATTTTCGCTTGCAGAATCTCTAATTACTATTTCAAGTCACTAGTTTTGTCATTACAAAGATGTACGTACAACATCAAAAGGGTGGGATTTCGCTTACAAGAGGGATTCATTCTCATGTTGGCACTTGGCAGCTCTATAATTGGCAAAGTAAGAGACATGAAATCTGCAAATAACCTTTCCACAAGTGGCCGATTGGTAAGTAATACCAAAAATCCAAAATTGCAATGCCCTTAATTGTGGTGGAATGGTGTCTTTTAGTTAGGTGCAGTTCAATTTTGTAAGGTTGTGGAAGTTTCACCAAACACCATTACCTTGTATATAGGTGATACCTTGCTCTCAGTATTCCAGATTTAAAACTAGTTTGGCAATTACAAATTCCCCATCTAAGTAAGATTTTTTCCTCTTCTATTATTATTTAGTTATAATATTTGGTGAGGTTACTTGTTTGTGTATGTCCTTTCTTGCCTTTCTTTTTGGTAGGGGTAGTTCAGTTCTAATTAGAGCATTGTTAGTTTGTTACACATAATTAAAAGCAACTTTGGCAATCTTTTTTGGCTGCTTTTCTCGATATTAAAAATTGATTTGCAAAGATATAATACTTCAAAAGCCTCAAGATTGATAAAATACTTAAATTTAAATTTTTATACACTTTAGAATCATAATAAATTAAACCATCGCGCTTCTGCAACCGAAAGTCCACTTTATTGATATTAATATGATAATAGTATGTCTTTGGTGACTTCACTCACTAATTAGTATTTAGTGATTTAGCACAACGCCCATATATAATTGTTGGAAAACCGAAACTGATTTGGAAACAATCCTTGTAAAGCTGTAAATTTGCTAATTAGTTGTCAATCTTTATATTTTAGGAAAGTAGTTGTTAAGTATTATTCTCTTCCTTAAATCAGTGATTTAATTTCCTGATTTGAAGGATTTGTATATGCAGTGTAAATCCTATAAATAGATGATCAATGAAAGAGATAATCAATTCCCAGAAAACCTTATTTTACAAGTATAATATCAAGATATTTTAATCTAATTTTTAGATCACTCCTTCCGCGATTCAAATCCGAGAGATGGGACTGAATGCAGATTAATTGTGCATTTGGATAAGCTTCTATTTCCTGTTTTTCTACTTTTATAAGTTTAAAAAAAAAAAAAATTATCTTCTTTAATACAAAACTTTGGTAGTTACTTTTAAAAGTTGAGGTAAGGTAGCAAGAAATTATTACTACCTCAACTTTTAAAGGTATATTTCTTGTTACCTCAACTTTTAAAAGTAACTATCAAAATTTTCACACTCAAAACTTTCATCTTCTTACTTTTAAAAGTAGAAAAACAGAAAGTAGAATCTTATCCAAACGGGTCCGAATCAAAACTCATGAAATACTATAAATTCTAAAAATTTAGAATCATAACACCGACACTCTCATTTGTTATGAAAGAGGAAGTCAAAGTTGGTGTTTGTATATAATGTTTTTAAAAATAAATGAAGAGAAGGTTATGGACTTGAAAGATGAGAGGTGAAGACGCGTCATTGACAAGTCAAAGTGGGGATATATTCTCCTTTGAAAGACTGAAAGTCTAAAATATTGTTGGGAAACACGCAGGTTTGAATTTTCCTTAGTGCACGTACCATATATCTTCTCCATGTACCTTGACGTAAATTAAACTCTCCACGACTTTAAGAACTTTAATGTAGATTTTCTTGACCTAGATATTGTTGCTTCAACACGGTACGGTACAGATCCAAGGGTTTAGAAGACACTCTGCTCAACACGGTATAGTTGCTACGTGCGAATATAATACTCCATGGCATCACTAAGTGAGACGTAACCTCGATCAATACTTCAATAGGATAAGATTGTCGAAGTTTTAGTCCTTTTAGCCGCATCCCGATTAAAATGAACTAATACCAACCACATATCAGAGCAGCATATATATCAGAATTTGCCTAATGATATTCTCTTCTATGTGACATTAATATAGATAGGAAGGACATTATACAGTGAGAGAGAGCTAACTAAACACTATAAATATATACATCTATCAACATGGAAAAAGCAAGAATGAGGGTTCTACATGTATCTTTCGGTTAACAAAACTAATCTTGCTTAATTTGCTGCGACACCAAACAAGTTGGTCCGTGGTTATTCTGGACATGTTTAGAACCCTGGACACTAATTTCATATCCACTTGAGAGAAGAAGTAAAGGACTTGATCTGAACTCTCTCCTTGTTGCTTTTGGAACTTCTTCAATATGCATTTTCCTGTCCTCAACAGGTCTTTCAGCCTCTTCTCTTTCTGCATTTAAAACATATTAATTAAACAATTCAAGGGAATTAAGAGCATGTTCCATGGTCTGATGGCAGCCAAAAAGAAGCTAGATAGAAGAGAACATTGGAATTAATCTAACCTTTTGAAGATTTGTTTGAATTTCGATCAAAAGCTCAGAATCTGCAGGGTCTTGGAGTTCTACTTGACTTCCTTTTCTATACTTTAAAATCACATTAGCTTCCTCTTTATCAGCTCGAACAAATCGCCAAAAAATTCGTATTGATTCTTCCATGATCTCAACTAGCATGTCACTTGTGATCGCGCTTGCGTCGTCACCTCTAGCTAATCTTTTCTTTTTATACTTTAAACAGTCCTCTGCATGCAGTGCAATTAAACATTTAACTATCGAGTTGCTGGCCACATTCTATACCCCTGAATATAAATAATTTTTGGGCAGTTTCTTAAAAAGTTTCAGGATTAATCTCACCTCTTATAACTGGAACTTGAAGAAGATTACGAAGAATACATCGATTCTTGACATAATTTTGGACCCTTGGCCCTTGAAAAGGTTCATTCTCTATAAATCTTTGCATAAGCACTTGAAACTGTTGAAATTCTCCTGCAACTTCATTATATCTACGTACCCCACGGGGGTCAGATTCCCACAGCTCTAAGGTCTTCTCATATTGCCAATGGAGAAACTCCCAAGAAAGGCACATTTGCCCCACGTAGACCATTTCCAAATCACTATGCAGTTCTCTAATGAACTTCATCGTCGGGTCGGATTCGGCCTTTTTACGTTTACCGATCCGGAAATTAGGCAGGAGAAGGGATGTGATCGCGGGAGTCGATGATTTGTGGCTTGATACAGATTGAAGTGGGTCCTTTGACTGCAGAAATCCTATGGATGGTCATCCAAAAAACATGAGCTGCCATGGGGTCCTTGGCATGAAACTTTAATATGATTACATAAATGGATAAAAAGTAGATGGAATTAAGCATAGCCCACAAGTCAAGATTGAAAATTCTATCTAACAAGTAGATGGAATTAAGCATTGCCCACAAGTCAAGATTGAAAATTCTATCTTGTTAATGCACATAGCATTCCTAACTATAAAGAGAAAAAAGAGAAAAGTGTGTTCATAGAGGAAATACTTTCATGAAACAATTTAGGGAAATACTTCCATGAAACAATTTGGTGGAGCCATTCAATTTATGATTTTGATTATTTTAGGAGAAGAGAATAATGGGGATTTAGGTGAAGCAATTCTTTAATAAAAATAATGCATTCAATGAAATAGTGGAGCTTAAGTTGGTTGGATGGCAATAATGACTTTTGATATGAGCCTTTAACTGACAGGAAATTTTATGAACTCAAACATAAAGCAGATGGGGTAGCTCCTTTTGCATTCCCCTTTGTATAATCTGTACTTTGGATTGTTATAATAATCTAATTAGCTTTAAAAAAAAAAAAATTTGAAAAACCTACACATCAGATGGCACTCCAATATTTCTTAGTGTAGTTCATTGAAAATAATGGATGGGATGCCTTCACTTGTTTGTCATATAGTGTGTATATAATATGATTCAAAAATTATTTCACCTACCTCTGATATATGATTTTGTGATGGGTGTATGAACCTTTTAGGCACAAATTATCCATCACATGATAATACCTGAGTAGCGATTCAAGTCTTATGCGCCCTTGACCCCCTTCCAAAAAATTATATAAAAAGCAAAAAGTAAAACAGAGATGGAATATACTTTTCTCTCATCATCCCTGGTATTTGTTTCATCATTGCTTTAAATGCAGCAGGTTCATGTTTCTGCTAAGGCCAACTAATCAGATTGAGTGGGGTCCTAGTCTCTGAACTCCATAATTAGCCATGAAAGGTTGGTTGAGTGAATCATGTCAATTGATTAAAAAAAAGTTATGTCACAGTAGGATGTTCTACTGATAATTATAGGTAGATTTTTTTTTTTTTTTTTAATACAGCTAGTATGAGGAGGAAAAAAAATCATTGATATGATATAAACAATTAATTATGAAGAAATGAAAACTAAAACAATAGTAGGGAAGATAAACAAGTGACTGACCTATTGCATACATCTTTTGATAATTCAAGATATCGAATTTTCGCATCCTCTCTCTGTAACTCTTGTAGAATTTGTGAAGCTCTCCAATTGGATCTTCATGATGGAACTTCTCGTCGATCTTCCACGGCTGCAGATCCTCCATGATCTTTGGAGATTCGGATTCTTCTAGGATTGTAGGCAGTCCTGTGGCTCTGACCTTTCTTAGTTCCATCTTCAGCTGTTCTATTAACTCTTGATGTTCCCATAAAGTTTCCAATCTATGTGAATCCTCCTCAGATTCGCATTCTGATGAATTCTGTGAATTGGATTTTCCAGAATTATGTAAACCATCATCCTTCTGCCCATTGTCTTTGCTGCTGAATTCTTCCTGTTTGGTTTCAAAATCTTTCTCAGAGAAAAATTCTGAGTCCACCACTGTACTTGAATTCTGAAGATGAGACTCTTCCAAATTTTGAAGCTCTACCATTACATCTTCATCTTCTTCATCAAAATCATCAGGTTCATGTCCAATACTTGAATTCTGCATATGAGATTCTTCTAATTTCTTAAGCTCTTCCATTATTTCTCTATCTTCTTCATCAATACTGGAATTCTGCATTTGAATTTCCTCTGACCCATAAGCTCCTTTTGGCAATTCTACCTTCTCCCCAGCAATGTTCATCAAAGTATCAAGTTCAAATTCTCCCCCAAAATCTTTATCTGATAAGAACCCATCACTATTTGAATCAATTAAATGACTCATAAATGAGAACTCATGGCTTGAAGTAATCGACTCCGAGTCAGAAACCAAAGGGAATAAGTCCTCCTCTGAAAGAAACTGAACTTCATCAGAAACATTATTTGTAGAATTCTCTGACACCTCTTCCCTGCAAATACCATCTGTAGAATTCTCTGTTTTTTCTTCATGAACAGCTTCAGCTTCTGAATTTGGCAGCACAAAATCCTTTTCTAACAAAAACCCGTTATCGACAATCTCATTTTTGTCTAAAAATTCTTTATTTGAATCCACACATAACTCTTTCACTTTAAAGTTCTCAACTTCTGGTTCTTCCATGAAGCCACTCAAACCCTTCATAGGCAAGAACTCATATTTACTAGTACTCATATCCGAATCCTTATTTCCTCCATTGCTTTTACTGAAATCTTCATAAGTCTGAAACTGAAATTTGAAAAAGAACTTTGGTGTTTCTTCTTTACCAGACTCATCATTCTCAGAATCCTCAAATTCAATAAAATTCGAATCAATTTGATTGTTATCTTGAGGAATAACAGCCAAAGAATTCGAATTGTCCTTTCGAGAACTGTCATCGCTATGCAATCTGCAAACGAAGGAAACAGTGTTATTAATCAATGAAAACAAAGACAAATGAAACAAATATTATAAATAAAGAATCAAAGTCTGGCATACCTGAAGAAGTTTTTAGTCATGAAACGAAACAGAGGACGAAAATAAGAGCAGACAAAGACCCAGAAAGCGGCAGCTAACAGAACAATTTTCCGATACAGAAACTGATTAACAGAACCCATATTCACCAAACTAGAGTGGGTATCGAACACAAACATCTTTGGTTTACCCATCAATTTAATCCATCAATCTTGTTAAATTCAGTTTGAAGCAAAAGCGGAGAAAACAGAGTCGAAAACAGAGCAGTTCGTGGAACTCATACGTCCATTGAATTTTTCACAAGAGAATGGACTTTTCACCTGTAAATAAAACGAAACCCATGGCAATATCCACAGATTTGGGCAGAAATCTGATTCGGAAGAGGTTGAAATCTGACCTAATGAGGGAGATTCGGAGGGGATTGTAAGCAAATATTGAGGGGAGAAAGGAACTTGTCAGCGACTAGAATTTGAGCTGATCTCAGGTTGCTTAGAGCCTTGGAATTCTGAGAACCGTTATTTGAATATATATATATATATATATTGAAAATCAGGGTTAAATTGAAAATTTATGCCATTTTTTGTTTTTTGTTTTTTGAATAGTTTTTTGGTGGTGAATAAATTGAAAGTTACGCCACTTTAATATTATGAGTTTTGAGAATTTCAACTAGAGGACCGTTTGGGGAACTGGAAAACAGGACACATGCCGACCAAGACCTCTACTTTGAGGGCAAATTGAAGTTTGCTTTTGAAACAAACGAGAGGAAAGAGAAGAATGTTACTTTTCACATGGAATGGGCACCGCTAATGGAAGAAGGAGAATAAAAGTCTTCAGCACTAACTGGAGCAAAATCCTAATATTCTAAATATTTATTGGCATTTAATTTCTATGAAAGGAAATTATAGTAAGCTGAAGAAGTCGGCTAACGGCCTAACGCTAAGATAGGTAACTTATCTGATCATATATATATATATATATATATATTAGAGGTGCTAATATAAGGTGCATCTGATGCATCTTGCATCAAGTGCCTTCTTGCAGAGCCAATTGTACTGTAAATATTGGAAAACTAATCGTTGGATTAGATACCCCTGTAATATATGTCATGCCCTGCCAAAAATCATAGTAATCCAACGGTTGGTTTATAAGAAAATTGACTACTTAAAAATGATAACATTTTAAAGAACAAAAAAGTTATAGTTTTTCACAGTCAGGTTTTTCAGAAACCAACCGTTAGATCACTCTGATTTTTGATAGGCATGACATACAATTGCAGGGGTATCTAATCCAACGATTAGTTTTCTAAAATTTGCACCACAAGTGGCTCTACATGAGGGCACCTGATATTAGCACCTTTTATATATATGCATTAAAAAGGGTCTAATGAAATGTACAAACTTTATAAACATTCTACTTTCTTAACTCAATAAAATTAACTTCAAAAAATGAATATTGTAACGAATAGTGAGAAATTTGATACTTAATATTTTTTTCTAAAAAAAAAAAAAGAGAGGGAGGCAATTAGTAGTTACATATAGAAATTTTCTTACCCACATAAGCTTATGTGATGATGTCGGCTTTTAACAAATGTGAAATGAGTATTTTGAAAAATCGTCTGTTGGATTAGATATATATTTTTCTTATGCATGTAATAATGCTAAAAATTACAATAATTCGATAGTTAGTTTCGAAAATATAAATTATGAAATATTGTCACAGTTTGTATTTAAAAAACTGAATATCGAATAACTGAAATTTTTGATATACATATATAAAAATAATATTCAATCTAATGATCGATTTGTTTAAAACAAAGAATCGCGTATACATTTAGTATAAGAGGAAACTCTACCAATATGAAAATAAATAATAAATAATTTTTTTTAAAAATATAGTGCTATACTAACTGCCCTCCACTATCACCTTTGAAACAAGGAGCGGAACTCAAACCAAAGATAGGGGTGTGCAAAAACCCGTCCAACCCGCCAGACCCGACCCCACCCACCCCGACTCCATCCGCAATCCGCGGTTACAATGGTTAGGCGGGTTGGATTGGGCGGATTTGATGAATTTTTGGAGGGTTGGGTTGGTTGGCGGGTATAGAGGTGACAACCCGCCCTAAACCCGCCGCCACCCACCAAATAATTATATATAAATAAATAATATATTTATATAAAATAAATTTCATTACCACATTATATTTTCCCTTAATTGGATATGCTTGCAAGTTAGTGTTTTTTATTTCTTTAGAGATGTTTATTATGATAGTTTGAATATGCACTTATTTGATTTGATATTCTTTCAATTTTGAATGTGAAATCATATATTAGTTTGTAGGATTTTTTAATAATAATAAACCTTTATTATTATGTATCTAGTTAGTAGCTTCTATTGTTGTAGGGCAATTTATTTTGGCACTTTAGTTTATTACTATTGAAAGAATTGTTTGGATTATAGTTTAATTACTAAATAACACAATATTGCATTGTTATATACGAATTTGAAGTGTTTTTGCTTGTTAAAAAGATTTTTAGAACTTTAGGTACTTATAAAAAAAAATAGTAATGCTTCACCCACTCAATCCGCCCAACCCGCCGGTTGAAACCCTCCATATATTTAACCAATCCGCCGGTTATTGAGGTAGGCGGGTTGGTTGGCTGGTAGGAGAATTAGCCACCCGCCAAGGGCTGGTTGGTTGGCGGTTTTACCCTCCACCCGCCCTCACCCGACCCGCGCACACCCCTAACCAAAGACATCAAGGATCTTCACTCATCCAAAAAAATTGGAATTTAAAATTTTATGGACCCACTTGAGAACAAAAAGGTACAAAAAGTAGCCTCTACAGCTCTACTTTTCAATTTGCACTGAAATTGAGGTAGCTAAATTTGCACTATAATTTGAATGTGGGCATAATGCCATAAACATATTTGTAAGAACCTATACCCTCCATTTTTGGGATTCACCTTCTAGAGTTTGGTCTCAAATATTGGCGAATTTCTCGTGTATATATATATATATATATATATATATATATACAGACAACTATGTTACACCCAAAACACATCGAATTAAAAGTAAGAATATTGAGGGAGATAAAAATTGAACTTTAATTAATTAAATTTTTTTTTTTTTTTTTGAGTTTTGCATTTTCTTATCCACAATCTTTACCATTAAGAAAATTATACATGTCCCAAAAAAAAATATTCCATAAGTGTATTTCAAATTATGTGACAATTGATTTAGTTTTTTTTTTTTTTTTTTTATAGCAAATTCTCTCATTGATAATAAATAAATGGCTTGAATTCATTTGTGATACCTTTTTAAGAAGAATTTTTTGGGATTGCTCAATTTAGTATGGTAATCATGAAAATTAAAATCCAAAACTAATACTGTGTTTGACTTTTTATTTTTTTGTTTTTTCCTAATAACTAAAATCTATTTATACCCCAAGTTCCTCCCTAATTTTAAACAAAACAAATCCAGTAATAACGATTTATAGAAATAAAAGGTTAGAATATCCATGATTTTGGGGATTTTAGAGATGTAAACAGCCCAATTGATCGATTTGAAAGCATAAAATAAGTCAAAATTTCAACCCAAACCAAGTCATTATAAAAAACAAACCAAGCCAACCCGAACCATGCGATTTGAGAGGTTTGAACGGTTTCTTAATCTAAAAGAATAAAAATAGGCTAATTTTTAGGATTTTAACTTGGCAAAAATATCAAATATGTTTTTCTAGGTTAACTTGAGCCTACTAAAAGTCATTCATAAGATAAGGAAAACACTAAGACTATCTAAAAACAATACAAAGTTATTTCTTGCCTAGCAATCCTTAATAAAATAAGTAAAACTATATAACAATAATGCAAAGTCGTATATACAAGAAATAAATATATATAGAGACCAAAACGAGTCCAAAATAATACTTACCTAAATACTCTAAAATGGTAATGAACTATAATAAGACAATCAAGTTCACACGTTTTTTAGACGTGAAACTACTAATATATGTCATACTATTAATATTTTTAAACTTTAGGTATTTATATTATTTAATAAATGAAACACTACTAATATAAAAAAAAAATTATAAATCTTTTTAAAACGGTTTGGTCCGGTATAAATTATTTGGATTTTTTAATTAAACTAAACCAACCCAAAATTTAAAACAATTTGATTTTCTCAAACCAAACCAACCCGTAAATATTATAAAGCCGAATCAAACCGTTTTTTCAGTGCAGTTTTATTCGATTTTGCAATTTGGTGGGTACTTTTTTCACTCCTAAGAGTTTTAGTGGTTTATTTAGACATAATATTAGGTAGTTTTCATTTAACTTTTGGGATTTTTCTGGATTTACGAATTCGATGTGGTTTATGGTTCCAAGTTTTGGATTTTTAGGGCTATTTCTTTGTTGGTGTTTAGGGCTTGAGCTTGCGGGGCTATATTTAAGATTTTCGTATTAGAAAAAAGGTAGTTTTGAGAAACTACAAAAAAATTATTCAATTACACATTAAATTGTCTTAAAACAAATTTAGAAAAAAAGGTGCATTTATTAGAATTCAAGAGTAATTGCTCATTAAACGAGAAAATACCCTATTTTTATTGTAACTTTCCAAACCATCAATAAGTATTGTTAGAAAAAGAAATTGTTAGAAAAAGAGAGCCAACCTCTTTCATGAGAGGTGGTAATTTGAAAATAGTAAAAAAATTATATTTCATTTAGCTAATTGCTTAATAAAATGCTAATGTCACTTTATCAATATTTTTACTTTATGAGTGATGGATGATGTATCAATGTCATGTGAGATCGTTTCAAAATCTCACCGGCGAAATATAAATTGGAAACTAAAGGTATAGATGGCTTTATACATTATGGTAATTGGAATATTGATGAACTCAAAAAAGTGGTTGATTAGAATATCTTTAATATTACTAAAGTTATTCCAATTTAGTGAAACAATGTCTAAGACTGTATTTGTTGGAATTCCAACTCATTATAGGTCTTTTAATTCTCCAGTTATTTGTCTTTTCAGCTTTTCTGATCAAGAATTTGTAGTGTCTGTGATCAGGCTTTGGAGGTGGTGATCCACCGTTAGATGGGCGACACAGAAGCTAGATGGCCAATCCAATGGCTGAGGCAGAAAATGCAAATGGGGATGTCGTTTTGGAACTAAAAACCACTGTTAACTCTATTAACGTTGCAAACACTATTGTATCACATTAGTCTACTATCTCTCCATCTTCCTTCTTCACAACTTTCACATTAGTCTACTATCTCTCATTCTTCACAACTTTCGTTAGAATGATCTAGTTAAAACGTCAAAAATTTCCAAGTGATCTTAAGCATCAAAATCTAGGTTTAATTCACAGAGAAAAAAAATACAAAGCAAATAAGTTATAGTCCCAATCCACAATATTGATCTCAAGCATAAAAAATTTCCAAATTTCTACAACAAATTATCAAACCCACCATCTTACAACAAAGCAGAAAAATCCCATCACATTTCTCCTCCCCTTTATCTCCTTATTAAACCCTAACCTTAACCCTAAATCCACATTCCCAATAAAGAAAACCATTTTACAGGAATACGTAGCACTCAAATCCATTTTTCTGATCAGATGTATAAATCAAGAGGGAGAAATGGCAATCACGATAACTTCACACCGACAGCCGGAAATACGGCAGGAGTTCCTGGCATGGTTTTAAGTATCGGGTAACGGGTCTGTAACGGGTAACGGTAAAGGGTAACGGGTATCGGGTGTATCGGGTGATACGTAACGGGTAACGGGCACCGTGGCCGTTAATTTTTTTTTTTTTTTTCACACCAACCCCCAAATGCTTTGATATGCTTGTATTAACCTCTGAGTACTATATTTTAATGTTTTCAAAGAGTTCTGGTACATTTATTTCAACTTATCAAGTCTTCAAAAACATATTAATCAATAAAAATTATTCTATACTCACTTGGTCACCACCAAAAGGAATGTCTTGGCTGATCTTCTGACCCTCCTTGATCACTTTGTTGTTGAGCTCCCCAAAATGAGTGTCGTGGTTGATCCACACTATATCCATGTGATTGATCCTGTTCATCTCCCCATCCTGCTGGTAAGACGTAATTGAATACCCCATACTCTGTATCTTCGTGCCGCTGTTCTGTATACACCACTGGTGGAGAAACATCATGTCGAAATGGAAATGGATACTCAGGATTTTGCGCAGGTGGTGGATAGTGGTAAGATTGATCTGTGTATGATGTATATGGTGGTGTTGGTGGTGGATAACTTTCGTAGGGTGGATCCCAACTACCTTGAGAGGATGTGTATCCTTGAGAGGATGTGTATCCAAGCCCAAAGTCACCTAAACTCTGTGTCAAGTTTTCTGTGGAAGATTCTTCAGATAAAGGCTGGTGTGTTTGTCGTTTTCTTCTAGACTGACTCCCACCCATACTACTACCAGCTGTTCGTGTAGGCCTTGGCGGCAAATTCTTAGAAGGCTTGGATCTAGTACCTACTTCAGCATCGTTAACAAATGTACCCAAACCATGTTCCCCCTGAAAAAACAATGATGGACATCCACCACTACCACTATGTTCATACTCACCTCCACTTTGAGTACCACCCCCATCATACTCGCTTGGTGGACTTAAGCCGCCGCCACCACCACCACCACCATTGGTAGCACTTGAACTTGTTCCCTTAGATGGTTGTCGTTGTTGCTCTTGCGTTGCTGGGTTAGGCTCATCATCATCAGACAAGTTCAACCATGTGTTATCATCACGACCATCTAGTAAAGGCGCTTCCCTTTCTTCCAACCACGGACTCAATGGATCATCTTCCTCAAAAATATAATCCAAGTTTATGGGATTGAAGCTAGCATCTATCTCTGTTTGAGTTCTTCTCATTGTGTGCCTCAATTTGAGCCTCATATTGTAGTGTAAAAATACAAGTTTTTGTAATTTCTTGTATTTCAGTCTATTCCTTGTTTTTGTGTGTATTTGGCTGAATGTACTCCAATTGCGCTCACAATTAGAAGAAGAAGTCGTTTGGCTCAAAACTTTGACTGCAATCTGCTGAAGTTCAGGGGCACATGTTCCATAATGTATCCACCATTCAGCTACACAAAATTGGAAGTAAACAATTAACAATGAGAGTTTTTGACTCAATTGTAGTTCTGTAGATAGCACAAATTACATATTCTATTTCGTATACGTATCGTACCAGGATTGGTTCGCTGAACTGCTCTTTGAGCCAAAGGAGATCCAAATGTATCTTCTTTATCCCTATAAAAAATAATCTGTAGGCACGAATATTATTTAGTTAGTAATCAGTAAGAGTTGTTTTTATTTTATAATGGATAAAAATAATGAGTATAAAGTTCATACTAGCAACTTCACTTACCTGATTGATTGCCCTAATTTGGTTATCCATATCAGGCTCCAATCTTTGAATGACATCTCTAACCCCATTCATTGCTTCTCGAGCAGAGGCAGTTGAAGTAGTACCCCCATATAAGAATTGTGGATTTAAAAAATAGCCTATCGTTATAAATTAAAGTAAGAATCATGAGATTTTCTGTGAAGTTATGTAGATCAGTAGCTGTATGGTTATACTTTTATTAAATTACAATATTACTTACCAGCTGCATGCAAATCATGATGTAGCTGAAAGCTCCAACGGTGATCAATAATCTTCCAATACTCAGTATGATAACGGCAGTTTTCTTGAATAGCCAACTTGGCTCTATCCATAGCCTCATAGATAAAACCCATGGTAGGCCTTTCATCTCCATCCACCATTCTGAGTACTTTAAGAAGAGGCTCTTGTACCTTGATAACATCAGCTGCTCTTTGCCAGAAATCTTTTGAGAGAATAATTTTCTTCATGTCATAGGCTGGGCCATTTTTTTTCTTGCCCCAAACAGAGTTTTTCCAACCATCTGACTTTATCATATTATTTAACTCTGTTTTGTACCGAACAATACTCTCAATGGCAATGAAATTGGTGGCAAATCTGGTAATTGAAGTTCGAAGCAGCTCTCCACCATTTGTAAACTGCTTCATGAAGTCGAGCACCCATGTATGATTGTAAATAAAGCCAGTTATGGTTTTGGCCTCTGTGATAACCCTGCTGACACTGGTTTTTTTCCCTATATCCTCAAGTATTAGATCAATACAATGCGCAGCACATGCTGTCCAGTACAGATGCTTCCTCTTTTCCATTAGAAGTTGCCCACCAGCCTTCATTGCTGCTTCATTATCAGTTACAATCTGTACAACATTTTCTTCCCCAACCATTTCAACCATCCTATCCATCAATCTGAAATAAAAATAATCACATTTAGAATGCTTTATACCATGCATCGTAGAAATCTATGATAGACATAATATTATTAATAATTAAGAAATTAACTACTAACCGAAAGTAGAAATCTCCCGTTCTGCTAGGCACATCAGATGCATCGCATGACCACATGAAAACAGTGCCTCTATTGCAATAAACTAGAAAATTAATGATATGCTTCCTAGTAGGGCCTGTCCAACCATCACACATAATGGTCACTCCTCTTTCCTTCCATATTCCTTTGAAAGAGTCAATATACTGTTGCATCTTGTCAGCTTCACTATTTATAAATGTCTCTGATATGTCATAAGGCGAAGGGTTTTTGACGCCACGCCCTACTTCAATTGCTGTATCAATTAGTGGTTATGCCCATGGGGATGAGACCACAGAAAATGGTAGTCTATTATACACAATAAAATTTCCCCATGCATCCCTCAATTTTTCTTTAGCTTTCTTCACGAATGATTGCTTTATTTTTGGCTGCTTAGCGCTTTTGCTTCGACTGATTGCAGGATTCATTGCTCTCAGCCTAGTTTCAGGATTATCTGTATCACTCCATTTGCGAGAACTACCACCATGTACACCAGTTTCTCTAATTGTACTAGATTTCCTAAGTGCAGCACCAGAACTCCCTCCCGCGTCATACCGTGTGCCTGCAGAAGCCCTAAATCGCATGTTTTCTTCATATTCTCGTTGCTCCCTTAAACTTTCATTCCTGGCATAAGCCATATCCCGTTCCTCGTCATTATCCTCATCATCAGAATCAACATCATCTCCTCCTGGTCTCAACCTTTGATGCAATTCTTCTTTAATTTGTTGTTTCTCGAGCTTTTTTTCTTTAGCATTTTTTAAATATGCTGCCATTTCCTTCCTAACAGTAGAATCAGCACCAGGGCATGCCTCAACATCACCTCTTTGAGCTGCAATGTGTTGCTTGAATCTTGTTATTCCACCGGATACAATTTTCCCACATAGCAAGCATTCCACTTTGTGTCTATTGCCATCCTTTGGGAATCCATAACACCATCCAATGTCCTCACTAGGTGTCTCCACTCCTGGTGCCTTTTTAGGAGCCATTATGATTGGTAGAATCCTAAATGATCAAAATTCAAAACATAATAACTCAATATTCAACACGGAAATTTATTATTTAAAATATTCAAAATTAATAGGAGTATCTAATTTGTGTTAATTTTTTATTAAAAATTAAAATTGATATTGAATATTATATTATTATCATTTTCAAACAAAATGAAAATAAGTTATATATGGTGTCATTTTAGTTGAATTTTATTTAAAATATTTAATATCAAAATTAATAGGAGTACCTAATTTGTTAAAAAATCGCAAAATATTTTTTGTTTTTTACTAAAATTATTTGTCATTTTCAAACAAATTGAAAATAAGTTATATATAGTGCCATTTTAGTTGAATTTTATTTAAAATATTTAATATCAAAATTAATAGGAGTATCTAATTTGTTAAAAAATCGCACAATATTTTTTGTTTTTTACTAAAATTATTATCATTTTCAAACAAATTGAAAATAAGTTAACAAATTGAAAATAAATATTAGTAAATATTAGTAAAAAGTTTTTGGCTTTTTTTAATTTTAATAAATATTTTTAAAAGTAATTAGTAAAAAGTTTAATATTTAAAAGTAATTAGTAAAAACTAAAAAGTTTAATTTTTTTTTTTAATTTTAAAAAATATTTTTTCATCGTTTTGATGTATTTAATTTTTAAATTTTGATGTTTAATTTTTTAAAAGTTTAATTTTAAATAAGTAACTAGTAATTAGTAAAAATTTTAAAAGTAATTAGTAATTAAAATGTTAATTAAAATGTTTTTAATTAATTAAACTGTAATTAAATAATAATAATATCATTAAATATCATTAAATAATAATAAAAATGTTTTTAATTAGTTTAAAAGTAAAAAGTAATTAATAAGTGAAAGAAAAAATAAAATATATAAAAAACAAGTTTCTGTCTTAGATATTTTAGCAGGTATAATAAAAAAGCAAAACCAAGTCGTTTGACTAATTGTGGGGGCTTACCTGCGTGACTTTAGAGTCGGACTCGAAGGAAAGAAAGCTAACTCATAAAACGAGGGAGGACCGTGGGGGGCTTAGGCGACTCTGCGATGGGTTACCGATACGATTGGTAACTGGCAGCAGCGGTGATGGCGGGATCTTCTGGCAGTAGGTGCGATGCGACTCTGCGATGGGTCACCGGCGGGATCTTCTGGCAGGAGCGGCGATGGCGGCGGCGACGGCAAATCAGGTGTGCTTCCTTCTCTCTTCTTCTCTCTTCTTCTCTTTTGATTTTTTCTTCAAATTTCTGTCTTCTCCCTTCTTGTCGATGCTTTAGCTTTTTTTTTTTGAAAAATGATCAATTATTGTGGTCTGGACTGCTGGATTTGTCAGGAATCTGACAAATTTCTCAGTTATTTGGGTCCTCTCTGTCGTAAAGGGGCGTAAAGGGGCGTAAAGGGGACGATACACCCCGATACGTATCGTATCGGAGGCGATACGCTGTGAAATACTATACACATGCAGTATCGGTGAAAATCGCATAAAGGTTCCCCGGGATACCGATACGAATCGGGCGATACGTATCGTATCGCCCTGTTTTTAAAACCCTGGTTCCTGGTGATTCACCTTCTAAGATTGATCCCGAAGCAAAGATGCGCATGTTTGTTCGAGACCCTGGCTTCGAAGGACGCCATGAAGCACCAAACGAACTCTGGTTGCAAGATTGAGCAAATCTAATATTAGAGGTAAGGTTTAGGGATTTTGAATTCAAAATGATAGAAACCCTAAATTTATAGTGAGTATGAAATCCTAGATTTATAGGGGATAGTTTATTTTGTGTATGAAAGAATGTTGGAGTGAGGAGTGTTGTGATGATGGCTAGGTTTTGTTTCCCATTGTAATAGCCATTGAAAGGCATAGAGTGAGCTCAGATTGTTGTTCGAAGAGAAGAAATTTGGATTTTGAGGAGAGAGACCTTTCGGTTGTGAAGAGAGAGAAACGGAAAATTTGGGGAAGTGAGGAGAGAGACTCACACATCAGTCGTTAACAGACGTTAACGTGGCTTTTTAGTCCCAAAACGACATCCCCATTCGTGTTTTCTGCCTCAGCTATTGGATCGGCCATCTACCTTTCGTGTCACCCATTTAACGGTGGATGGTGACCTAGTGATCCAAAGCATGATCACCAGCAAATTCGGACGTAAATTTGTAAGTGTTTTTAGCAAATGAATTTGGAACATAATTAAATGGAAAAGTCCATTGAACTTTCCCTTTTCTTCTTTCTTATATAATTATATGTACGTCCAACCTAGCTAAGATGAGTATTTTAAGAAACCGACTATTGGATTAGATGTTCCATTTATACATATCATGTATGTAAAAAATCATATTGATATAACAGTCGTTTTTTCACAGTTTTGAGAAAAAGTGTAAAAAATAATGAAAATTTGTAAAAAATGTCATAGCCTATTTTTTGAAAAACCGAATATTAGATCAATATGAGTTTTTTTGCATGCATGATATGTATAAGTGGAACATCTAATCCCACGGTCGGTTTATCAATATATTTGTTCCAAATTAGTCAAATGCACTAGGGAGGAAGAAAAGGAAGTTTGAATAAAATTGCACGTTAATTGGAATTCAAAATAACTCTTCTCAACCCCATTGGTCAATTAGGAAGAATTTGTGGATTAGTTGCTTAATATTTTTTAGGGAAAATTGGACAAAGGTCCTATTTTAGAAGCTTTTCATGCTTAAAGTTTTTCCCAAAGATCTTTTATGCCAAAAGTCCTTTTGGCATGAATTGGACAAAAATACCCCCCTTCCTAACGACCTTCAACGTCACCTCCACCCCCAACCCTGGATTTCACTACGTCGGACACCGGGTTTCACTACGCCGGAAACCTGTTTCACTACGCCAAAAATGCATTTTACTAAGCTAGAACTGAATTTCACTACACCTGGAAAAAAAATTTCTTCTTTTTCCTACATTTTCCCAGCAACCAAAAGAAAAAATTAACCAAAAAAAAAAACCTTTCTTTTTCTTACACGTTCCAGCAACCAACAATAAAAAAAAAATGAAAAGAAAAAGAAAAAATAAATCATTCTTTTTTTTTTTTTTACATTATCCAAGAAAGCAAACAAGAATTAATCAATAACAAAAAATACAAAAGAAGTTGTTTCCAATGAGAGAGAGGAATTAGCAAGTAATAAAAGAAATCTTTTCTTTTTCCTATATTTTCCCAGTAACCAAACAAAAAATAAAAGAAAATCTAAACAAAATCTTTTACAAATCGGAGACAGCAAAAGATAAAAAAGAGGAAGAGAGAATCTGGTTTGGTCTCCAAGATTTCCTAATTGGTAGATAAATTTGTTAATGGATGGGAAACGTGTTGTGATACATGCATGAGGAATGATGACACTTTACAGGAGATAAATATGGAGCTTTAACTAATTACAACCAAAACTTCACGTTGGAGCAGCAGATCTGGCATGGAACCCATTTTCTTCGCAAGTTTAGCCTGCATTTTGCACAAATCTAACATACAAGAAGACTCGCAATTCCGTTTTGCTACTCATGGTGCCGGTGAAGAGCCATTGCCGATCAATTCCAATTTTATTGCTGGTGAGCTTTTCGGTCGTCTATAACACAAATCTGGCGAAATTCACCCTTAAAACTTGCTTTCTCACTGTTGCGGAAAAGGAGGATGCTCTAACTGAGATAAGCAGAGGTGTGATCCTGTGTGGAGGGGCAATTCATGAGGAGGTGGTTTGGGGGTAGTTTAGTATTTAAAAAATATATATTAATAAGTTTAGGACTTAATCCAATAAAATTTCCCTGAATAGGACTTATGGCAATGAAAAACCTTTAAGAGGACTTTAAGCATGATTTCCCTTTAAAATAGAACTTTTGGCCAAATTTCCCTCCTTTTTTTTTTATCATTGTCAGCAAGAAGGTAAGAATTATGGAACAGTAATGAATAGATTACAGTGACTTGCTGGATTATTTGGAAACAGGTTGTTTTTAAGGAAAGTAAACCTACTTCATTGTCTATTCTAAAGTTTTCTGCTTCTAAATTTTTTGAACATGGGCACCATATGGTTGTACTTTATATATACATATAATACTTTTATAAGCAATAAAATGATATT
>JAESVK010000695.1:1442671-1467393 GCA_017140935.1 Hamamelis virginiana | reverse complement strand
TAATGGAAGGATTGTTGCTTTGACTTGATCTATTAAATAGCAAAAGAAAAAAAAAAAGAAGAGAAGTTGCTTCTTAACTAGTAAGAGGCTGCAATTACATATATACTGAGCTACTGAGCCTCTCAACATATCTGATTAAATTTGAAACTGGGCTACCTTCAATTTGTAACACATTTTTTTATGTGCAATGCAGGTGTGCAGGACTAGTATTTTAAAAATATAAGACATGACATTACATGCATAACAACATTTAATGTAATTTTTTAAAAATATATATTTTTTAAAAAAGTGTGGGATCCGGTTTCTGTTCGGATTTAGAAAAGAGTTAGATTTGGTTGTCGGATACCTCAAGTCCTTAACACAAATCAAAAATACTATTTAATAATCCGTTTTAATCACCCTCCATTTTTTATTCTAATGTGTCCTTCCATGACAAGAGTTAGATTTCAATTGTGGTGAGGAGCGTATCTTATGTCAATAATGTTAAAGATATTAGCTCGATTCCAAATATGGAAGGACACGTCAGCAGTAGCGGAACTATGATTAAAATCTAGGGGGGCCAAGCCCCTAACCAATCTTTCTCCATCCTTCACAAATCATATGTTGTATACATATGTATACAAGGAAAGCAAAAAGCTGAGGAGGGACCATGGTCCCTCCTGAAATGGCTGGGACCATGGTCCCTCCTGAAGTGGCTGGTTCCGCCCCTGCACGTCAGAATAGAAAATGAAGGGTAATTATTTAAATGGTTGGTCGAAAAGCATTTTGTATCAAAATATAAGAGGCCTTTAATTTAATTGATGGACCACAATTCGTATCAAGCACAATCCGATCCCTTTCGTCTAGAAAAATGTAGAAATGATCTTTCATATGACCCATACCATATGAGGCTGATTTCATTGTTCGAAAGAACAGACTGTACCACTGGCGCAATACATCTATCATTGTTGGTTCATAAATATTTGTCTCACCTATGCTACTTAATGCAACAAATGAATTTAAGCACTTCCCAACATGCCATGTTTATAGTTGCAAATTATGCTTTCAAACTTTAAGTGCAAAAAGCTCTGCTGCAATGTTAGAAAAAATAAAAAAAAAATGGTTAGAAATGCACATAATTAAAAAAAAAAAAAAAATTCCATATGATCCCTAAAATATTTTTTTCAGCATATAAATTCATTTTTTATGGAGCTGCCATGTTACATGACATCGATTACTAATTACTGTATCAGTACAATAATTAACATCATAATTATGCACATAATGTTATTTTAACTGGGTCAAAAGTTTTAAATCTAATAATTTTTTTTTTCCTTTTAATTTAAATAAAAATTTCATCATTATTTTATTAATTTAAAATTATCCTTACCAGAATCCAGGTCACGTATGGGGAGGTTCTCCCAGCCCAGATACCATGAGACCTATAAATCAACATATTCTTTACAATGACCTAACACGTGTCACGTGTGTACTTGACAAGACAATTCGGCTACACAAACGGTGTCGCTTGTGGCTTAGGCCCACGGACTATATTAAACTATTAAAGGATGCCTTTCTTGATTTATTTCGAGTACAGAAGGCCCAATTTATTGTGGGTGGGCCAGAGTTATTTACTCCACATGGGCCATTTCAAACGACCTAAATGGAATCCTGGCTGCACATGTACCCTTAACATCATTACTACGGAGTGGACTTTGTGAAAGGCCAGGCGATGCGGTTAGAAGACTGCCACGTAAAAGTCGGATTTTACTTAAAGATTTGCAGTGATATTTTGTAATGTAAAAAATATTATATTTTACAACATGTCGTCCAAGTCAAATCGAATCGTCCCTAAGTATTCTTGCCGCACTAACTTCTCTGTCATCTTTAATGACACCGACTGTCTACCGTCATTGAAAAAAAGAGAATGCGCGAGTTCAAGATCATCACACCGATGGATAAAGAAGAGGCGGCGGCGAGGCGAGGTAGGGAGCAAACTCTATAGAGCCTATCTAAATCTAATCTAATATATACTAGAAAAGCCAATGCCTGCTTCAAGCCATGTCTCCTCTATTAGGCCATGCCATGTCTCATCCACCTCCTTTTACTCACTTCTAAATTTCAAATTTCTATAAATTTAATTACAATCAAACGGTGAAGATCATATGATCAAAATATATTTTATATAATTATAATTAATTAAATAAAATTTTATTGATCAGTCCTGCGCGATGCGTGAATTTACACTCGTTTATATATATAAAGTAAAAAAAAGTATATGAGCCGAATGTAAAGGAGCAATATTTTTTGTGTAGATCATATTAGCTTTGTAAAGGGAGTCACCAATGATCTCCATACGACATTCAATTCTGATACGAGCTCTTTGATTTGACTAGACATGCATGTATCTTCGAGCTCTATTAATGTCTGCAACTTTAGATTGGCTAGATTTCTATGAGCTCAACCTCTCCTCTTTCTTTCTCCTTTTTGTCTATATCAACTCTTTCTGTATTAATCTTCGATATAATTCAAGGTGGAGAATGTTGGGAGTTTTCTTTTTTTTTTTGATTTTTTTGGAAAAAAAAAAAAAAAAAATAAAAAAAAAAAATGTAAAATTTTATTTTTAAATAATTTGGTTTTTTTTTTTTTTTTTTTTTTTAATGCTTAGATTGTGTATAAAAATAGTTAGAAGAGATACATGCATATCTCTTTATTATATGCTTATGCGATGAAAGAGATGTATGTATTTCTATGTTATATGTTTACGTGATGGAAAGAGATATATGTATCTTTACATCCCATGCGATAAAAATAGATACATGTATTTTTGTTTGGAAGCTAGATTTGTCATTGCCTAATTGTGATCATATGATACATTTGTCTGGTGAGATGTGCTGCACTCCTAAAAATATCCTTACGGTGTCAAATAAATTAAGGTCATGAAGGACCTATTTTGGCCTTACCTGCCGATTGGGACTGACATGTTGCCAAGTGTGCACCCACATGGGCGGTGAAATACCAATATGACATTTGGGCGACACTGAGACTTTTGCATCTTCAGATTTCCTAAGTCTCTGTTTTATGTATCTTGGATAAGGTTGAGTTCGGGCTGCCAAACGATTATCAAATAATTCACAATTTCAAATTTTATGAATATTTACAAATATTTTTTTTGGATTGAATTGATTCATATAATATTTCAAAAACTTAGGATTATAGACGTAAAATTTCCTTAATTTTTTAATAAAAAATTAAATATTTTTAATTTTAAAAAAGAGAGAAAAAAAAATACTTTTAAAAAGTTCAATCAAACCGTAACTTATAATCACTGCCCAATGCATTAAAATTAAGTAAATTTAATTTTTTTTAAAGACAGATATTTTGCTATCTAGCTTGTATTTTTTATTTTTAATTATATTGAATGGATATACATCAAATTCCACAGTGGACAGCCCGGCACTCTCTCTCTCTCTATATATATATATATGTATGTATGTATGTATATTATTAATTAGCCGGTTCCATTAGAGACAAAACCAAGCCTAGCTTCATCCTCAAACCTATCATTTTCGTTATTAATGAATGATATGATGAGTCGGAGCCCAAGACGAAGGCCTAATTAAGAGTCCAACGACATATCTCTCTCCCTCTCTCCAGCAGTGTTTTATCTGCATATACGTATTGATCATGGAACTCATAAGATTTTCTCATCGTAACAAGTGTGCAATCCACCTCAAGTTGCTGCATCATTCATTAATATTTGGGCAACAAGATTTGAGTACGTAGACCACTATTATGTAAATTTTTCTGTTGCCAAGTGGCTGAAGCCTCTCTACTACTTTATACCTTTCACACCCACGTATATATATATACATCATGGGTCTCATCGCCTTCGCAATCTCTTAAGTAGAACCTTCTTCCTATTCACACTCTATTCGGATACCCATTAATTGGAAGAACAATCCAGATTTCCTTTCATGCATTTTGTAGTATTAAAGCTTAATTAATACGGCTTTAATACAACCTCAAACCCCTATTAATTAAGCATATATATATATATATATATATATATATATATATATATATATATATATACAAAACTTCTAATATGAGGTGCACCTAATGCATCTTGCATCAGGTACCTTTTTGTAGAGCCACTTACGGTGAAAATTTTGAAAAACTGACCGTTGGATTATATATTCCTATCATGTATGTCATGTTTGCCAAAAATCACAATGATCCAATGGCTGATTTTTGAAAAATGTAACTTGAAAAAACTGCGACTTTTTTGTTCTTTAAAATGTTATCATTTTTTAATAGTAAGTTTTCTCAGAAACTAACTGTTGGATTATAGTGATCTTTGGTAGGCATGACATACATTATATGAGTACCTAATATAATGGTCAGTTTTCCAAAATTTGAACTGCAAATGGCTCTACAAGAGGGCACTTGATGCAAAATGCATCAGGTGCACTTGACCATGTATATATATATATATATAAAAGATTTTTCTTTTGTTCATTTTTTTTTAATAAAATAGGATTTGCCATAAAATCTTCTCAAAGAATAGGGCATGATTTCAAATGAAAAATTAGACATTTGGACATTGTTATCATTTAGCCTACCTCTCTATTGCTATTGCCTTCCATATCAACATGATTGATACCTCCCCCTTTTAATAGAAGAAGAGAAGAAATACTATCAAATCAAGCAGTAAGATCAGTGATAGATATGATTCTATCTACATGGTCATAAAAATTTAAAAGTAATGCGACACAGCATTAGTTTGTGTTCAATTAGAGTTTTCTTGTATATATAGTTTGGACAGCATATTAATGCGACATATGACAACTTAATTTTTCTATGCCAAAAGTACCCTCTCTCCTTAGAATATATTCCTTCGTTTAGAATAATATATGATTTAAATCACCACCTAATATTTATTAAGTTTTTCAATAATTGAAAACAAAATCTCCATCATTATGACTACTACTACGTACTCTATCATCTCCACTAATGCATAGGCAATTAGGCACCACCACCTTGCGTCCTCCATCTGCCAGTGGACCACATCATTTCTGCATAATTGGTTATATATATATATATTAGAGGTGCTAATATAAGTTGCACCTAATGCATATTGCATCAGGTGCCCTCTTGTAAAGCCAATTGCACTGTAAATTGTAGAAAACTGACCATTGGATTAAATAGTCCTGTAATGTATGTCATACTTGCCAAAAATCACAGTGATCCAACGGTCTTTTTATGAGAAAACTGACTGCTAAAAAATGATAACATTTTAAAGAACAAAAAGGTCATAGTTCTTCAAAGTTACATTTTTAAAAATCCAACCTTTGGATCACTGTGATTTTTGGCATGCATAACATACATTATAGAGGTATCTAATCCAACGGTCAATTTTCCAAAATTTACAGGGTAATTGGCTCTACAAGAGGACACCTAATGCAAGATGCATCAGCTGCACCTGATATTAGCACTACCTTTTATATATATATATATAAGGAAAAAATCAATAAGGCGCAAGAACTTGATACATGACAGTTCAAGTTTCCAATTAATTTTATGTGCCTCACTCGTTTTATTCTACAAACTAATCTTATGGACTGATATCATGACACATGCAACCAACTTCAATACAGGGCATAAGGGATAAAACTAGTCTTATATACCCATAAATTTTTAACACAAGCATTTTATATATATCACTAGATTCAAGGATTTTTTTAACATAACAAATTGGCAAAAGAATTTAGAAATATAGGATCTCATGCTATAAAATTGAACCTAATTAACGGTATAAACTACTAAATTCTAGAACTTTTGGATCATTTTTCATAAAAAAAAGGTTAAATTGAGCTCTACTCCAACTTGTGTTGGAACTCAATCACAAATATTACCTCTATAATATATTATAGATAGATATTACCTCAAGTAATATTATGATCACTATTGTAAAAAGTGAAGATTGGCAGGGTTGAGGCGCGAACTAAGTTGCTCTTTTTAAGACGTTTTACGTCACTACTGATTATATCCGATGCAGTAGTTCACAAGCACGCTGCCTCTAGGGTACAACAACCCAGCTACTCATTGTTTTCTTCTCAAAGTCTGCACAACTATGAGAATATAAAAGCTCCACACAACACCCTACTTTGGCCAAAAAACTCATAAAATAAGTACTAAAAAAAAAAAAAAAAAACCTTATAACTAGAGGAAGAGAAGAGATGATGGATGAGTGCGAGTCCTTAGGAAAGACCCTCTATATATAGGTGTAGGAATTGTAACTCATGGTCTTAGAATTAAAATTCCATCTTAAATACCAAATAGTGGTTATATAAGTTACATAAGAAAATCTAACCATCAAATTGTAATCCCCCATGATATAAATTATATATATATTTTATTAAAATATCTAACAACTTGGACTAGATCGATCACTTCAGCTCTAAAAAACTTCTGTTTACACACGCTAAGAATTCTACTTTTACAATAATTAAGCTGAGAGAATTCTACTACTATAGATATATAGTCTACAATAAAGAAAAGTCATGAATCAAATTTAAATATAAAATCAACAATTCTATTTGTCCTCCCTTTTTCATTTTTCCTCGTACATTTTACCAACTTAGAACAGTTATTTTAAACAACCAACTGTTGGATTTGATGCTCTACTTATACGTATCAAGAATACAAAAAAATCACATTGATCCAATGGTTGTTTTTTCAAAAATAGACTGTGACAGTTTTTAACAATTTTTTCATTATTTTTTACAATTTGTTTCAAAATTGTAAAAACCGACCATTAGATCAATGTGATTTTTTGCATTTATTATTAGTATAAGTGGAACATCAAATTCTAATGGTTGATTTCTTGAAATACATGTTGTAAGTTGGTCAGATGCGCGCACAGGAAAAGATAAAAAGAGAGGATAAAAAGAAATGACAAATGAAAATTTCCATATGAAATAGGAGCCAAACTAAAGGCCTAAGGTATGAAATAATAACATCTTAATTATATTTAAGCTCTCACTTACGTACTGCCATTTGATCGTCGGAGAATCCTACGTCGGCAATAGACTTGTGTCCCTAATCTCATTTTTCAGTCTTGCACAAGCGCGTGTGGACCAGTAGTATAACGATTTAACATCAGCATACATAAAGTGTCCGCACAAAAGATATATACATTTGCCAATATTGTAATTAATGAAGTTTGATAGTCCCACTTAGGGCTGCAAATGAGCTGAGCCGCTCATGTGCTGCTCACAAACACGTTCGATAAGGGTTCAGTTCGATTTCGTTTATTTATTAAACAAGCTAAGTATAAACCTTAAATTTAAGCTTGTTTAATAAACAAGTTAAGTTCAAGCACCCCTAAGCTTGGCTCGTTTATGTTTGCAAACAAGCTTGTTAGTAGACTCGTAAACAAGCTCATTAAAATCTTGTGATTAGATTCATACAAAATTTATAATTTAGGCTTGAATAAGCTCGACATATTCATGACTTTATTTTTTTGGCTTGAATTTTTTATTTCCAATATAAACCAAGTATATTGAAGTCATTTTTTAAGCTTTCTACATTAATTTTTAACTTTCCCTTATTGTAATTTAAGGTTACAAATTAATTAGGCCATTCGTGAATAACTCGCGAACAAGCTCGATAATAAACAAGTTAAGCGCAAATATACCAAAGCTCGACTTATTTAACATAAGCTCGAGTTCGGCTTGAACTTAAATAATCAAGCTTTTGACCAAGCCAAGCTTGAGCAACTCAAAGTTCAGCTTGGCTCGGCTCGTTTGCAGCCCTAGTCCCACTCTCACAGCAACCATTCATGATGTTGACATAATCATACATGATATTTGAGGTGGTTTAATAAAAACCGACAGTAAATCTCTTGATAAACCTAGAATATTGTTGAAGGGATCGAAATTTGGACCATTCTCACCATATTAAATAACATGATAATTAATGTAAAATTATTATTTCAGTATAATATGTATAAATAATTAATTTATATAATATGCCACATCAATAGTCATAAATTTAACCACTAAATCATAAACTTTTTTTTTGGACAATACCAAATTCTTTTCCATCTTAATTTCTTTGTAGTCCCTAACCTCTCGTATGAGTGGGACCCATATTTGCCCCAAATGATCAGAATGAGTCCTATCCTTGTAAGAGGATGCCAAGGTGGGCGGTGGAGTGTTCATCTTATCAGTTTTCTTTTTCTTCTTCATTTTATTATTTTCATTTTTTCAAAAATAACTTTCTTATATATAAATTACTGGTTGGAAAGTATGCATTGATGCGGCAGATACATGCGGTAAGACCCAATGTTCAAAATACAATAAGACCGAGTCTTACAAAAGAATCCAACACCCCTACATCATGCCACAATCACCAGAAACTGTTCATATTCATTTTCATGCACAAATCACGATAGTGGAGAAGAAGGCTAGGGTATCATAAATTCTTTGAAAGCAATTTCAATGAGTGTCAAAAGAAGTTACTAAGGAGGGTTTTGGCCTTTAGCATAGAAATAGCACAGATTCATGACATAAGCGGGTTAATTAATAATTTTACAGATCTAAAACAATCAAGTAAAAAGATAGCAAGGGTTTAACCTAGTGCAAGTGCAAGTGCAAGCAAGGCCACATTGAATGCTCTACGCGGTTTTGTGAGGCACAGCCACGGCAGCTGACTTTAAGCTTCCTAGCACACAAGAGTAAATGCTCTTGCTGTCATCTTTTGACTCTTGGGCTACACTTTTGCTTGTTTTAGGTCAGCGTCCTGAGTGAGCTCCATGAGGTCTCTTTTCTATAAATGCAGATGAGGGTAAAGGTTCAGCTTTGGACGCAATTAGTCTCAGCTTTTCTAACAAGGCAAAGAAATACAAGTATTTTAAGAGAGAAGAGAGGAGAAGAAGACCCATTTTGCCTTTGCTGAAAGAAATTAAGGAGACTACTAGTACTACTGCGCGCGCACACAGAGAGAGAGAGAGAGAGAGAGAGACAAGGGGATATGGGTAGACCTCCTTGCTGTGATAAAGTTGGAGTGAAGAAAGGACCATGGACTCCTGAAGAAGATATTATGTTAGTTTCTTATATTCAAGAACATGGTCCTGGGAATTGGAGGGCTGTTCCTACAAATACAGGTTAAATTAAATTTCTATTCATCTTGTGATTTGAATGTTTTTTTTCCGTATTAGAGTACAGAGATACATCTTTTGGCTATATATGTGGGATTGTACAATCTTTAAAGGGAAAGCATTTGAAAAAGATTATCTCTTTATTTTGTTTTTATTTATTTATTTATTTTTGTTTTTAAAGGAGGCTACTGGGGTTTTAAAATGGGTATATGGGTATCTTCTAAATGAAGGAGTTTGTTTAGGTTTAAGGCCTAAATTATTTAGTTTTACTCAAATTTTCTTCTTCTTAATTTTTCTTTGTGGGGTTTTCAGGGTTGCTTAGATGCAGTAAGAGTTGCAGGCTCAGATGGACTAATTATCTTAGGCCTGGGATCAAAAGAGGTAACTTTACAGACCATGAGGAGAAGATGATCATCCACCTTCAAGCTCTTTTGGGCAACAGGTAACATCTCTCTCTCTCTCTCTAGAGATGGAGATATTATGTTGCATAAATCTGCTATATTTTCAAACCCCAATACGGAAATGTTTTCTTAGATTTATTCCTTATAAATAACTTATATAGTGATCTACTGAAATTCAGTTCCGTGTCACTTCGATTTATAACTTATTTAGTGATCTTTTGTATGATCTAAGAAATGTTTTATTTATTTTTTATTTTTTAAATTTTGTTGTTGATTTAGTTTAGTTTGTAAATATATATTAATTAAATAATATTGGCCTTGTGATTATGGTGCAGATGGGCTGCCATAGCTTCTTACCTCCCTCAAAGAACAGACAATGACATCAAAAACTATTGGAACACCCATTTGAAGAAGAAGCTCAGAAAGCTTCAAACAGACTCAGATGGTCATTCTAGAGATGACTCATCAACTTCACAGCCCATCTCAAGAGGTCAATGGGAGAGAAGGCTTCAAACTGATATTCACATGGCTAAGCAAGCTCTATGTGATGCCTTGTTCCTAGAGAAGCCTATTAGCTGTTCATCTGAATTGAAGCCCTCTAGTACTGGCTGTTTCCCTTGCACAAAACCAGCACATGCCCAAGCATCTTCTTATGCATCAAGCACTGAAAACATAGCTCGGTTGCTCAAAGATTGGACAAAAAATTCACCCAAGAGAGCTCGAAAAAACTCGACAACTACTCAGTATTCGATCAACAACTTGCCTGCAGGCACCGATTCTACGTCTAGTGATGGAACATTGAGTGCAGTGAACAATAATGGAAATGATTTATCGGTTGCATTAGAGTCCTTGTTTGGTTTTGAGTCTTTGGATTCTTCAAATTCTGATTTGTCTCAATCTATGTCACCTGAGGCAAGCATTTTCCAGGATGAAACCAAGCCGGATCTTAGTGGCCAAGTTCCACTCTCAATGATTGAGAAATGGCTGTTTGATGAAGGAGGGAAAGGAGACTTCGCTGATATCTCAATAGATGAAAATGCTGATTTGTTCTAAAGGAATTTTAGTTTTGGGGTTTGGGGGAATTTCTGATGGCATGGCCTTAGTAGAAAGATATTTACTAGCCCTTTTGGTGCTAGAACAAAAAGTGTAAATGTCACATGATCTTGTGATTGCAGCAATTGACAATAAGTTTCTGTCTTTATTTGCTTAGAAAGCTTTCTTACTTTTGTAAAATCTTGATGAGATGATCTGAAAAGCTTCAGCTATTCAATATATCAAAGGGTATTTGAATTTACACTATTTTATTGTTTTTTATTTGGTTCAATCTTCAAAACTAAGGTCTACCCATGTAAATTTTCTACTGTCAATCACGTCATTCTCATCTGGTTTTGCGTATGCGAGTTTGGCTACTCATATTGTCGGCAGTTCTAACACGTCTCTCACATTAAAATGAAACCCACATCCCGCATATCTCCATGTGAGATAATTAAATTTTTTTTTGATATAATTGTCTGTAACGATGTGATATTCATTAATCAATGAAAATGTGGATATAAAAAAAAATCTTTGATATAATCATCTGTAACGATGTGATCATTAACCAATGAAAATATTAGAATGTGCATGTCTATTTGAAAATTTTAATTTATTTATTGCGTAAGCCAACCACATTTGCAATAAATAAAATAAGATTTTCAAATAGACCTACACATTCTAGTATGTTCATTAGTTAGGTTAATCAATGTCATGGTCAAATGTCATATTGAAAATTTTATCAGATAACAGTGACAATATACTAGCAACGATAGCAACAACAGTACGTTTATATGTTAACATATGGACGCGCGAGGCCCCAAGTAATAAGTGTAAGTCGAGTATGTGGTTTTTACTGATTGGAAATGACGATGTAGTAGCTTTTGACTTAAGTTCTTCCCTTGTGAACTTGTGCATGCATGCTAATGAGAAAAGTCAACTAGCACACAGCTTGCCTAATTAATTGGAAGTTAAATGAAGTAGATCTAAGTAGCTAACTATAGGGGAGTCAAAAGCAACCTATACTCATTTATCCACCAAAATTCATTTAATATTAGTGGACATGGGTTGGTATATCTTAATAAATGAATCATAATTGGACCACTCAATTAAACTCATTTACAATTGGATTGGATATGGTAATCCGTTGGTACCCATTGGGTACTCAACTAATTAAACTACTATATATATACAGAAATGCTACAGTCAGGCCGGCCTGACTGTGGCATTTGTGCGGTCATCCCATATTGGGGGGGATGGAGGTCACATGTCACAGTTTCGACCGTTGGATATTATATTCATGTAGTGCTTGTCATGCCTGCAAAAAATCACAGTGATCCGACGATTGGTTTCTGAGAAAATTGACTTTGAAAAAAACTGGAATTCAAAGAATAAAAAATGACAGTTTTTTTCTAGTTTTTTTCCAAGTCTGTTTTCTCAGAAACCAACCGTCGGATCACTGTGATTTTTTGCAGGCATGACAAGCACTGCCTGAATAGAAAACCAACGGTCGAAATGTGGAACTGTGTCCTGCATCACCCCCTAAATGGGGTGACCGTATTTTTTTCTAAAATCAGGCCGGCCTGATTATAGAATTTCTGTGTATATATATATATATGATGTTGGCTAGTCTACTCTCGCATTATTAATAAGATGTGCAATGACTTTTTTAATGGTAAACTCGAATGCAAGCATCATTCGACGGCACTTGAGCTAGTTTACAAAACTAAAATGAATGTGTGTGTGTGTGTGTGTGTGTATGTATATATAATATAGAGATTATATTATAAGGTTTAACTTATTCAAAGTAAGGTGATTTGCCTAGAACCAATTGCAATCGAAATTTTGAAAAATTGACCATTGGATTAAATAGATCTCTTATGAATTTCATGCTCGCCAAAAATCACAAAGATCCAACGATCGATTCTAAACAAATTGAATGGAAAAAAATGGTGATATTTTGAAGAACAAAAGAATCACACATTTTTACAGGGACATTTCTTAGAAACCAATCGTTGGATCACTGTGATTTTTGGCGAGCATAAAATTCATAAGAATTTTATCTAATCCAACGGTAACTTTTTCAAAATCCAATATGCAATTAGCTCTAGATAGATTTTGCGTAAGGTGACTCTTTATATATAAATGATGCTTATATAATGTGCACCTTATCAAAGTGACATGTACATAGGGACAAATGTAAATCAGATTTTGAAAAACCAATCGTTAGATTAGATACACTTGTTATGAATTTCATGTTGGCCAAAAATTATAGCGATTTAATGGTCGGTTTCTAACAAATTTCACTATAAGAAATTATAACAAATTCAATTTTCATAGTCGCAAAAACATATAACACTTCATGATTATTTTTATCACGTACACTTATTTGTTCAAGTTAAGACCACGAAGTAAGTAATTGTTTGCGCATGTTGTGCTACTTATATTACTTTCTAATGGATAATCAACTAGTTTGATGTTGATCCTCTATTGGATATCCATGGTACGTACTCTCAAAACTATTTTGATGTCCTTATGCTAAAATTAGATATCCGAATATACCATTAGATGTGTAATTACTTTTGGCATCATTCTTTCCTCAATTTGGTGCTGGCCAAATGTTTACAAAGAAAACTAAAGAAAATATAAAAAGACCTCAGATTCTAAAATTTATTATATATTTTGAATTTTTCATATAATATGTTTTCACTAACAGGAAATTCAAGCTTTTATTTTTTTAATGTTCAACATTTAATTAAAGGACAATATGGTTATTTTTACTACCTAAGCTATGTGTTCTAATAATTTTTCTATTGTCTTTCAAGTGAAGGATAATATGAGATTATGTTCTCTGTGTTTCTAGATAAGATTTTTACATAGAATAGTGGGAAAGAGAGACAAAGAATTTTCTTCATTATATTATTGTTACAAACCTGTTTGTTAAATGCAATTTTTTTTTTCTTTTTTTTGGGTGTTGGTATTGGTGTTGGTTTGTACAGAGAGGAGAGAGAAGAAAAAAAAAAGGAAAGATTAAAAAAAAGGGATCAACCCATGATATATGGGTTGGTGGGTGGATCGGGTCGACCCATGACATATGGGTATAGGTATAGATGGGTCAAGACATGGTACTATTTAAATAGGTCATAAATGGGTAATGTACATTTTGTGGCTCAATCCATTTAGTCCCAATCCATATCCACCCATTTGCCACCCCTAGCTAACCAGGACTTCGACAGTTGGATTGACATGAAGTTTATTGAGAAATAAATTTCAGCTTGAAATGCAAGGAGAATATATATGTTTGATATATAGCTTTCCATAATTTTTTTGGTAAGTTGGAAAAGATGAAATTTAATGGAAGCTATACCAATCTAAATATCTACCACACAAGGTAAGGGATGGAACCCATAATGAGGCTGTGTGGACCTAAAGGCCAGGTGTAGGATGATTCAAATTCCTCTCTTAAATCCATTCAAGAAAAAACTTTAACTAAAGTCACAGGCCAGATATACACTTTTGGTGTTTAATTTTGTAGGCCTCCCTCTCCCTCCCTCTCTCTCTCTCTCTCTCTCTCTCTTATATGGTATTGTTTATCATTTTAAGGAAAATATGTGGGCAAGAATTGCCTTGGAAAATCTGCATATATTGGTCATAAATGAACATGTGAAGCATTTTGAACAGTTTTACAAGTTGTAATATTAGTTTGATCCTGACCATGCAAATGTAATTCCAAACTGTAAAGGCATGGGAAGAACCATAAGCCCCTCATGAATACCATAACCAAAGGGCAGCTAAAAAAAAAAAAAAAAAAAAAAAAACAAATAAAAAAAAGGGGGGGGGGAAAGAGTCCCTTTCTCCCAATTGAATATTGCTAGGCCTCATAAATACTTGCCCCCCCTCTCCTGCCAGATGTTAGTGACTTGGATGATTCGAAAGTAAACAAGATATAGGTAACCTTAACTTCCATGGAGGAAAAAAGTCAAAATTCCCCTCTACAAGGAAGCTACCCTTTAGACATCCATTAAGTGCAGTTATGGGTGTTTGAAACTGGTTTATTGCAAACTGCAAAGGGCTTGACAGGCCATCTACATTTTCCAAAATGTGCAGCACCCTCCTATTTATTATGTTGAGTTTGAATTAGTCTAGTAATGTCTATCTCCATGAAATGACTTAAAAATCACTACAATCTCTTTATCCCTAAGAAATGCCTGAAACACCCCTTGAGACTTGTCACTATCATGCCCCCACTGGTCTATTTTGCACTGTACAAAGAATAGAAAAACCCAAAAACAAAAATGAAAACCAAACTTAATTTCTTACTGAGAAGAACACTAGCTTCTCCATATTGTATTGGACCCTCCATATATATATATATATATATATATATATATATATATATATATATAATATTCCTAGTTGATCATGGCCTGCAAGATCGTATGACTCATATTATTTCAAGTGTTGCCAATCAAACCAAACCAAACCAAATCTAGTTCTAAAGACAGAATCATGTGCCCCTCAGACAGTATCCCATAAGCCCACCTCATGATGTATTAAGTGAAAGCATGTGGATATATTGCAATGGGGACAGCTTGACCTAAAATAGGAGATTCAAAAACAACTACCTGAGGCACAAAACTTCTGTGCTGTCGGGCACAAATATGGACACGTCGGACCAAAAAATTATGCAATCGATCTAAATCCCCAAATCATAATTAAGCAGCACTTCGTATGAACAATTCTTGCTTTTCGTCCTGATTGCTTGAAAAAGGCCTATGAAAAACACTACACAGAGATCTCATGCCTCCATATATTAATGAATTGTAGATTTTGAACTAAAATAACCCACGAGATAGTATAAAGTTGACCACAGGCCCTTGTTTCCTTTAGTTGTAAAAAAAAAAAAAAAATGTTGCAGTGAATTATTAGAGTGATTAATTAAGCGTTAACGATTACATTAATACTCGTTGCAATTTGAATTTGTGTTTGGTAGGAACAAATGTGACTCTGCACGAGTACTACTCAAATCCTTCTAGAAGATTGATCTTTGAAAACTTTGAGATTGGGACCAGAGGATATATAAAATATTTTTATGTTACATTATTAGTATGGCAAGATGGCAGTGGAATTTCACCATGTTCTTTCAGAATGTTATTCCTTTTTAGGTACATCCACACAATGTTACTGTTAAAAGATACACGATTGCTTTCACTATCATTTAAAGTAGCTAAATAATTAATTGAACATCTCCACTTGAAAATTTTCTGGTTTAATTTCCTGATTGATAAAAGATTAATATGATGAGTCATTTTCAAAAGGTCTTTGCATTTTGTAGATCTTTCCCACAAATTAGCATGGTACGTTTGTCAAAATTATGAGCCCTACATGTGAAAATTAAATGAAAACTTTGTGAAGTAGGTGCTACTATCCGAAAGCAATGGATTACCTAAAGAAAATGGTGAACATGTAAGACAAAAGAAGTAACTGACTTGTGACGACTCATATCTGATACCCTAAATTCTAAACCCTAAACTCCGTAAATAACCTCTCAAAAAATGAAAAATCAGAATTATTATCTATTTTTGAAAAGACAAAAAAAAAATGCAAAACTATAGATAAGAATTGAAAATCAACCATAAAAGAAAAGGCTAGGTCCTACCGCGCATAGCAATATATTATGTGTCTTGACAAAGGCATTTCTTATGGGTAACTCGTAATCTTGTAAATTAATTAATGTTAATTTTGTGTTTTCTTTTCTAAATACAGTTGGAGTATGCATTACGTGATTCTTACTTCTATCTCTAACATGAGATGAGACTCACACTCTTAAAGAACATAAATAGATTTTCCTCTTAATATGTTAATTTGTAATTGGTTCATGTCTAAACAAATAAATTGAATTAAGGTGCAGTATGCATGCGAAGATCCTGTGACACTTTTAATGGATGTTATGCCTTTTTTTTTTTTTTTCTTAAATTATGTTATGTTGCTTTATATAATGTGATTGCATTTGCTTCTCCTTCAAGTTGAAATTCTTTTATCCACAATTGGGTACATTGTGAATAGGCAATAGCTGTCACTACAGCATTAAATTTTGAAGACTAATTGACATGTACAAATTTTCTTTTAGATAAATCATTCGATTTTTTTTTTTTTTGAATAATATGTCAGTTTCATAAACCCCTTGAATATCAAAATTGAACAATTAATAATCCTATAAGTTACCTTCAACTACAAAACTTAATAAATAATTTATTATAAAGATTGGGAATTTTTTTTTTTTACTAAACTATAGGTTATGTTTACATAACCTCTCATAAATAACACAAATATTATAAATTTATAACCTACTAGAAAAATATTGCAAGGGTACGTAGCACATATATCAAAGGATGGCTCGAGAATAAGTTCTCTAGAGCAGGGCCGGCCCTAAGAATCTGGAGGCCTTAAGCAAGGATATAAAATGTGGCCATAATTGTCAATATGTTTTAACACCACCATGAATTTTTTTTTCAAAGATTTAGAGTTTTGAAGTAATTTATTTCTATTAATTTATTGGAAACCAAACATAGCCATGAAAGTAAAATAGAAAGAAAAAAAAATACATACTGTAGGAATTATACTTTAATGTGGCCCTTTTTTTTTTTGCAAGAAATTGGGGGCCTAAAGCAATATTTTTTTGCAAGAACATTCAAATTTTGGACTTATTTTTTTGCAAGAAACTAGGAGCCTAAAGCCATTGCTTTAATGGCTTTAGCTCAGGGTCGGCCCTGCTCTAGAGTTTAAATGAATCTCTGCTTCCCCTTGCCCACTATAATGTATGGATTGTGCAGTGTGTGTTGAGATTCACGCGTGGGTTATCTCACATCGGAAGAAAATAAAAAAGGAATTAGTTTAATATATAATGAATGAGGCTCACCATTGATGAACTTAAGCCTTTTATGTGGGTAAGGATCCGATTTATTTTATTTTATTTTATTTTGACTCTTTCGAAATAAGCTTCTGGCCGCAATTCCCCAAAATGTTAACGTCGGCAGATGGGCTAAAACTATCCAAGAGCTACTTTCTACTATGCGAAGATTACAAAGTGGACATCCACCAGTCAACCGTGGGTGTGGAAAGAAAAAGTTATGCGTCGTTATTCGTACTTTTTTTCTGAGTAGGAGAATCACTTGCATTCACAGGGAAAAACAAGAAAAAACACTTGCCACCCTACAAAATAGAGTATTGTCGGTTCATTGCTGAGTAACATCACTTTGGCTTACATATTCTTTCATATCTGCCAAATTGTATACAATTAGTGATTTTACTTTTCATAAATGCTTCTCATCCAAAAATTATAGTATGAAACCCAATTGTCTTTGGACCAATATTTATGATCATTATAGGGTAGACAACATGATTTTAATTTTACATGATAATTAAATAAATTTTTTGAATGAATTTTATTTTTTAATTTCTATTTCCGGTGGAAAATCGGTCTCAAGACCTTGCGCGTGAAGGTTTTGAACATGACATTCAGCACCTTCTAGGCCGCGAAATTAGGAGGTGATCCTAATGTCTAGTTGGTCACTTTAAAATGAAATGGAATTAGGCGATTGGGGAGGATTAGAGGTTGATCCTCTTGGGTTCTAGTGTGGAATAAATGTTTAAGAAAAACTAAAATTCGATTCGAACTACATTGAAATCAAACCGATCAATTTGCTTGGAATGAAATTGGAAATGCATTAACTAGAGAAATACTTACAATGCTTGAGATTGCAACCATAGAAATGGAAATCGACATACTTGGAACGAAAATATGCTTGGAAATTGAAATGCGACACTTGCTTGGAGTAGAAATGCTTAAAACTTGAACAACTACGGCTAGAAATTGAGAAGACGCTTGAACTAAATTAAAAAAACTTGAAATAAACTTGAAGACAAGCTTGCTTGCTAAGAGAAAGACATGAAAATTTACTTGAAGGTCTTAAGCATTGTGCTGTTTTGGAGTTGTGTCTTGCTTGTCTCTTTGATAGGGTGTATATAAGCAACGGCCAGTTTGGCCAGCCTTGATAACTATCCATTTTTGTGCTCTTGAAGTAGTGCTCCACTACTTTTTAACTTCACACTTCACGCCTAAATGATTGTCATATGTCCCACTAATTTTTCTAGACTTTGTCATTGCTAGACATGAGGCATAACCACCCACTAACTAAATTAATGGTCACTTTTTTGATTAACTCTCTACTAATTAAATTAATGATCCACTAATAATATGGTTATTGGCCACCATCACACCAATTTCCATGCCACATGATAACTCACCATTGGTTCGTTATTTTTATGGTGAACCCTTTCAAATACAAATGACTATTTTTTTTTTTTTTTCAAGATGGGATATTTTCGTGAAGAAAAACATTTTTTATTTAAAACGAAATCATTTCCCAATTCATTAAAGAAAAATATCATGTTATTTTTTTTTTTCATTAAAATATAGGTATTTAAGAAACTAGTTAGAAGTTCGCCAATCCTTATAAATTTGCTCATGATGTTTATCAAATGAGGCCAACGGATATGGGCCGCATTGGAGGGATTGACAGTCCAATGTAAGTTATCTCTTCAGCTGTTGGACCGTCAACGTGGCGTACATCTAGCCCATTTTCATCCTTGGCCCATCAACCAAAACCCCCAACAGCTGATTACCACCATCCATCCACTGCCAGTCACCACTCCACTTATCATTTGACACCTGTATATGAGTGTCATATAACTAAATATAATAATAAATTATAAAATATAATTTTTTTTCAACTAAATAAATAATTTTCTGGAGATAATTAATAACAAAATTGAAGAAAACTAAGCCCAGATATCAAATATGAAAGTTCATGAGATCTGTTGATCGAATTTTTCTCCATGGACGCATGTATTCATCGAATCTCCAACAATTGTCCAAAGTGAAGTTCACAATAGACCCTTAACCAAGGCTTTATTTAATAAAGAAATGGCAAAATATTTAAGAATTTCGATCGATCATAAACCTAGTCTTTCTTATTAATAAAAGGTTAATATTTAAGAATTTAGCCATGCTCAATAGTTTTCTTCCGCAATAGGTGATTGTAGTTATTGAGAGCACTCCTATTTAAGTTAATGCTACTTTGGATAAAATTTGTTGGAACATCCAACTCGTCGTGGTTTTGTTGAAAGTGGAGGTCTCAATTTCGATTTTTGACATTTTCTATCTGCTTCCTCATGGTATTGGTGTCTAGAATAAGGCCGAATGGGACTATTCTAACCAAGGTAGGGATACCCCTTCATCAACAAAAAAATAAAAAAAGATAAATTTTGTGGGGATATTAATTCTCGAAACGGTAATTCTTCGGTTAAGTATGTTCTCCACTTGGCTTGATAATATATAGTAAAAATATTCGTATATATCCTAAAGCTAAGTTTTTAAATTGGATTTGGAACAAAGATTTTTCCTCGGATGAATTTTCAGGATGGGATATTTTCGTGAAGAATAGTATTTTTCATTTAAAACGAGACCTTCACAAATCATTTCCCAATTCATTTTGAAAGAAAAATATCATATTATTAATTTTTTCATTTCATTAAAATATATTTAAGAAACTAGCTAGAAGTTGTTCGAGAGTTCTAATAAATTTGCTCATGATGTTTATATATAGATCAGGATCAAATCAGGTCGATGGATACTAACCTCATAGGTGAGCCGGGATTGACGGTCCAATTATGTAAGCCCGCTCCTCAACTGATAGACCATCAACATGGCACGCATCTAGATGATGATCGGGACCTCCTAATCTTTTAAAATCATAAGCAAATCCAAAGTAATTTTATGTGGCATTAATTCTACCAACAAAAATAATTTATGGTCGGGAATGCCAAAACTCTAACAGTCCAAAATATATTGTTTGTACATGACCCACTCGATCTAGGCACCTTCTAGACCTAAAAGTGTTCGTTAATTTTAAGGTATAGGCCCTGTGGAGGAATGTTTGGGAATATTCGGTTTGCTGGAATGGACAATGAGTCGAGCCCATTTTCATGCTCGGCCCATCACCCAAATCCCCACGCAGCTGATATATTACCATTTAGCATTTAACACCTGTATATAAGTAAATATAATATTAAATTATTAAATTATTAAATATAAAAATTTTAATACTTTGTTAGAAATAATTGCCTTGCATATTCAAAAAAGTATATATACTTTGGAAATTATATCAAATATGATGCTGTTCCTGCTCCAGCACTAAAGTTAAACAAAGTACTAGAACGAAAATAAAATCTGATTCATGTGTAGAAATTTTATGCGAAAATGATTAATAGGCTCCTGATTATGGTCTTTTTTATCACTAAGTCCAAAGTATGTAATTTTATACTGATAGGCCCCTTCAGGTCAAATTAGGAGTCAACTATTAAGTATAGATTGTCTATAATACCATTTCCTTATTTTAAGCTTGATTTTAGTTAAGATATTATTTCATGATTTATTGTGAATAAATAATTTAATATTTGAATAACATCTCCTACGGATTAGGTAAGTGTGATGTAGGTTTATTTTTGAATTTGAATTATAATCAGAATTTTAGAGACCTTTCATTGTCTTTCCTCAATAACAGCCCCAAAAACTGTTTTATCCGAAAATCTCCATAGTCTCACCTCACGTGTTCATAGCCATTTCCCCAGCATAGCCTCACCTCACGTGTTCATGGTCATTACCCACATAAATATCTGAAACCTCCATAGCCTCATCTCCATAGCCTCACGTGTTCACTTCCAGATAAAGCACTTCCATTATTATTGCTTCAAGGTATTTTAAAGTGGGTGGTTTGTTCTTCAAAAAAGGTTAGTTTTATTTTAGTTTTTACATGATTTATATGCATAGTTATTGTTTCATTTGTGTATGAAAGAATGTTTTTTTACAGAGATACTAGTATCTCTGTAAATTCATTTTCCATATCATATTTGGTTCAATTTAATTCTAGAAACATGGATAAAATCATAGGAATCATATCGTATAAAGTTCCTTTAGGAAGACTGGGTTTATGCAATGTTGCACATGCATTATATTTTCCTTTCATCATGCTGTATCGGACTAACAATGTGTCACGCTCACACAGAGTCATGACTTTGTGTACTGATCCAAGATTAATAAGCACGCCCACACAGAGTCACGACTCTGTGCAATTGTCCAATATGGTTTAAGCACGCCCACAATGATTCATGACTCTGTGTAATTTTTCAAACTTAAAAATCACACTCACAATGAGTCACGACTTTGGGTTATGGTTCAAACTTAAAAATCACTCCCACAATGTGTCAATTTATACTCAATAGTCTTTTATATAAAGAGTCACGCCCACAATGAGGCATGACTCATATTAATGTGTAAAGAATTTGTCAAATGTAGAACAATAAGATCACAATGAGTCATATGTTTTGACTCGGCCCAAACAGAGTCATGTATATATGATTTAAGTTTATCTTGATATAATCCCTTGATTTTAGGGAAGTTGATTATGATGGACTTTCCTTTGTAAATGAGTTTCAATATTTGAAATATTACTTGATTCATGGAGATAATATTGAATAATATTTTGTTAAGTTGATTTTCTAATAATATTGGATAATATCATGTTAATGATATAATCCCTTGATTTTAGGGAAGTTGATTAGGATAAACTTTCCTTTGTAAATGAGTTTCAATATTTGAAATATTCCTTGATTCATGGAGATAATATTGAATAATATTTTGTTAAGTTGATTTTCTAATAAAATTAGATAATATTGAATAATATCCTGTTAATGAAAGGGTATTTTCGTCTATTTTAATAAACTTTCACAGATACAAGTATCATAAAAAAAGACAGGGGCTTATTGGTATAGCACTCTTATACTAAGGGCCTATTGGTACAAACCCCAAATTTTATTACTAAGGGGGTGGCAAATGGGCGGGTTTAGGCGGATTTAGGTTGGGTCTAAATGGGTTGGGCCATAAAATGTACATGACCCATTGAGATCCATGTCCATATATCATGACCCGACCCGACCCACCAACCCATATATCATAGTTTTTTTTTTTTCAACAAACAAAACTCAAAATAAAATTAAATTGCCGCATTTACCAACAAAATTTAACACATGTCATATATATCTCGATCCATGCCCATATATCATGGGTCGACCCGACCCGCCGATCCATATATATAATGGGTCGACCTTTTTTTTTTTTTTTTTCACGCCAACAAAATAAAAGAAAATTTCCGCATTTAACAACAAAATTTAACATGTTATATTTAAATTCTCAACAAAAACTGCGTTCTTACAGTTATTCAAAATGTCACAATTTTGCAATCAATTTTTTCAAAAACCAACCGTCGGATCACTGTGAGTTTTTGCATGCATAACATATATAAGAGTGGCATCACTATGAGTTTTTGCAGGCATGACAATTCGTAAAACTGACCGTTGGATTAGATGCCCCTCTTCTGTATGTCCTGCTTGCAAAAACTCACAGTGATCCGACGGTTGGTTTTTTGAAAAGTTTCATTGTGAAAATATGTAACATTTAGCCAAAAAGAGAATCATGTGCCCTTATGTCAAAAAAACCTTCAGTTTTATATATTTTGGAATTCTTTGCTTCTGTAGGGTCAGTTGCAAAATATATTTTAAAAAATCGACCGTTGGATAAAATATTCATCTTATGAATGTCATGCGTACCAAATATCAGGATGATCCAACGGTTGGTTTTTGAAAAAATTGACTACAAAATTGTGACATTTTGAATAACTGTAAGAACGCAGTTTTAGTTGAAAATTTAAATATGGCATGTTAAATTTTGTTGCTAAATGCGGCAATTTTATTTTATTTTGTTGGTGTGAAAAAAAAAAAAACGAATGGGCCGACCCATGATATATGGGTTGGTGGATCGGGTTGACCCATGATATATGAGCATGGGTAAGGATATATATATATATGACATGTTAAATTTTGTATATATATGATATGTTAAATTTTGTTATTAAATGCGGCAATTTTATTTTATTTTAAGTTTTTTGTTGGCGTGTATATGGGGGAAAAAAAAATGGGCGGGTCGACGCATGATATATGGGTTGGTGAGTCGGGTCGACCCATGATATATGGGCATGGGTCAAGACATGGTAGTTAAATGGGTATATGTATCAAACTTGAGAACAAAAATAATATAAATGAATTTAATTAGTTGGGTGCCCCATGGGTTACTCATATCCAATCCAATTATAAATTGGTTTAATTGGGTGGCCCAATTATGACCCATTTATTAAAATGTATCAACCCATACCCATTACTACTAAATGGGTTTGGGCCAATTTTGCCACCCCTAAAAATGAGAGAAGTGCTAAGAATCCCATATACGGAATTTACGGTATTTCCCTAGAAATAGGAAGCCCAATTCCATCCACCGATTCCTACAAACCAAACACACAGTCTTCTCCACCATGCTTTACAAGAATATTGTTTAGCTTAAAATCCTACTTTGATAAGTCAAAGGAAATTAATAATAGTCACTTTTTCACTGCGAATTTGAAGAGGTATAATGAATGTTTGCTTTCCAAAACATTATACCTCTTCAAATTTTCTTTTGTACATAATGGCCAAAAGATTGTCATTCAAAACTGTGCTATTTGTTACGAGTATTTTCTTTTGTACATAATAGAATCCTCTTAAAATTTTAATATTAAAAGAGGGAAATTAAACAAATTAATTTAAATTTTGAACTATAGGCTAGGGGTCTGCCAATGCATGATATACCACTATACCATAAATTAATTTCAATAGTGAATGTCATGTCTGGAAAAATTCACAGTGATCCAATGATAGGTTTTTGAAAAAATTTACTGCAAAAAACTATGACTTTTTTGTTTTTCAAAATATCACAATTTTTTCATAATTAATTATTTTAAAAACCAATTGTTGGATTACTGTGGTTTTTGATTGACATGATATTCTTGAGAGGCATATCCAATCCAACGGTCACATTTTTAAAATATATGATAGAAGTGAGTCTAAAGCAAATCACCTAATGCAAGCACTTGATGCTAGTATGCCTCTTGGGGTCTCTCTCTCTCTCTCTCTCTCTCTCTCTCTCTCTCTCTCTC
>JAESVK010000695.1:1388481-1442661 GCA_017140935.1 Hamamelis virginiana | reverse complement strand
TATATATATATATATATATATATATATATATATATATATATAATGTTATGAAATTAAATAAAAATTCAAAGCAGAAAAATAAATGAACACCATGATTTACGTGGTTCGGCAAATCGCTTATATCCATAGGGGGAGATTTTAATATTGAGAATAATTGTACAAAACAGTTCTCTCTTTCTTTTACCTTCGGCGAGAGGCTGTATCTCCATTTCTCTTCTTTCATTTCCTTTCATTCTTTCTCCTCCGTCTCACTCCTATTTCTTACATTTTATCTCTGCATCTCTCAATTCCCTCTCTCTCTCTCTCTCTCTCTCTCACACACACACACACATATAAAGGTAGATATGGCTTAGTGGGATTAAAGATAGTGGAATTATTAGTGTATCTACCACAAAGCAATTATGCTAGTGGGATTAGTGTTGTATCTACCACAAATCAATTATACATATCACTCTCCCTTAGATGTCCACCACATAATATATATAAACATATGGGATCTACCATTTTATCTTCTGGATAATTAAATGGTGGGATAGTGGTGGGCAACCACCTTATTCGTATGCCGACAGATTTATAACACTTGGATGTTCACCGTATACTCATAAATATTCTCCCCCTCATCAATATTACCGTATGTAGTCAATTTTCTCAATTATTAACTCTCATCATAAATATACTCCCCCTTATTATTGCAATATTGGTTGTATAAGATTCATACAGTACTGTTTAACTGTTTTGAATGAATAACAGTTCATATATTTATTAAATATGTTGCACACATATGTCTACCACACTTCAGGTGTGTCAATCATACATTGCTTTACATATCTTCAGGATATAACCGTATTGTGGCTTTACATATCTTTATGATATAATCGTGTTTACTTCAGGTAAACAAATATCTGCATAATCAAATAATATTTTGCATCTACAAAATAAAATATAATTTATGTACATCATAGAGTAAGATTATTTTGAGAAGCAAATGCAACAGTCACAGACACCCTTTGTAGTGTATCCAAAATTTTCTTTTGTGCTTCTTTAATCTGATCATTATACTGCTCTAACTCTATAATCTTTGGATTTAATTCTTTAGCATATGAATCCAGCATACCTTTTAAAGCTCTATTCTCATATATTAGTATTTGATTTTTCATTTGAGCCTCGTTAAGTAATTGTTGTAGACTTTTAACTTCTGCAGTTCTGGCTCTCAATTTCTGCTGACGTAGCTTTTAGACGCAGAGCCATATTTTGAATAGAACTTGTAATTTTGGAACAAAGTGCAAGGGACTCATACAGAGCTTCTGTATCAGACCTTTGTGCAAGCACCTTTCAGTTCAAGGAAAAACGAAAGTTTGAGGAATTTGAGCATCCAAATTATTATTCAAATCAGGAACCATGTTAATGGAGGATGAGAATGCCATTTCAAGAACTTGAGAAATATAAAGAGAGTTTTGATGAACGAATAAGGTAGAGTGCGATTATGAAGAGTATTTAAAAACACTGATTTCAAACATCAAATCCAATGTTGCTCAACTAAATCTAGCTTTTGAATAAAGAAATCCAACAACAGTATCGGCAGTTGTGTTTTTCAGAAAATCGAGCTTTTGTCAAAAAGTAAATAGTTTTCGCACTTGCTTTTCAAAAAATAATTTTGTCCGCATTATCGACAGTTCAAATCAGTCTGAATACTCTTTCAGAAAATTTGTCTTTCGTCAAAATGTAAATAGTATTCGTACCAAATTTTCAAAAAATAATTTGTATGTTTTTCAGACATTTCAAATCAGTTTGAATTTTTCAACCAAACACATACTCAAAATTTGGTTATAAATTTGACTCTCCTCTATCAATCTACTCATTCCAAACTATCATTCGTTCTAATGCAGCATCTCGTTTTGACTCATGAAAAATCTTTTCATATTCTACCGATGCATAAAATTTATGTCCAATATCTACTCTTAACTCCATTAGAAGAAAAACTTTCCTCTATCACTTCTCTTTGAAGCGATTTTATTTCTCCTCACCCATTAAAGATTTGTGTTGGTTTCAATCTCCACCGTTACATGTGGCAAGAGAAGTTATATCACATTTTATCATGTCATTCATCTTGCTGTCCTGTTTTGTGCTTACTCTTTTCTGTCATAGCTAACTAAGCTATACAGGACAACACCTTGAAAGATGATCTGAAACTATGATTTCCTAAGTAAAGAAATATGATCTTACTATCACATAATAGTAGCATACTTTTGGATGCTCCCCTAATTATGACAAGCTCCAATTTTTCAATCTTACGACTCTTCTAGAGTTCATGTGCATAAAAGAATTTGGTGAAATATGTTTTTCGATGAGATAACTAAAAATCCTTTATAAGGCCATTTAGGTAGATCATAGTAGTGTCGTTGCCGCCACAACTTTCATATCCAAACAGTTTGTTTTATATTCTAGCATATATACTTCATATAAGACTTTGTTGGTATGCAATAGCCAGTAAAAATGCATCACCGACACAATGGGAATGAAGTCTCAAAGGTCCGAGAAGATTTTGAGCTTCTAAGCTTCAAACACTAGTTTCAAAGTTCAAGGTTTAAGCTGTGGAAATACTTGTAATATTTGTATATACCAGATGTAAATATTATTTATTACCACTGTAAACTTGGGTATGATATGTATATCAAATACCGGGTAAATAACACTTTATGTAATAATTGTGATTTCACAATTTCAAGTATTTCTAGTGTTATTATCACTAATGATTCTTCGGGAATCATAATCACATAATCGTGTAATATCTGATATATTCATAATAATCCACATCAATAATTTCAACATATCTCTTAGATATGTTATCATACACCATAAGATATTTGGTCTTACTGGTCTTTTTCTGATATGAGAACTAATGATTCTTCGGGAATCATAATCACATAATTATACATCTTCTCTATCAAAGAGACATAATTATTATAATATACCCTCACACAGGTATTATACTTATTTCATTTCCATACAAATATCGTTGTAACTTAATTGAATATAAGTTACGAGGTTTCGAATTATTTGCTTCGGACAGTTTTAAATCCTTCAGGGATTTTTATATAGATATCACTATCAAGTGATTCATATAAGCTTATTGTAACTACGTCCATAAGACACATATCAAGTCCTTTTGGGACTACCGAACTTATCCTTCTGAGACGCATAACTGATATGCTTTACATCTTCAGGTGTTTGGACTACAAGTCCGACAGGTTTTACATCTTCAGGTGTTTGGACTGCAAGTCCAATTACTTCATGTTTTACAAGTGAAGTCAATTCTACCTGTATAATATCTTTGTGATTTGACCAATAATTTATATGTCGACATTTTCCACAATTAGTGGTTTCGAATCCTTATCATATTTCATTGAGAGTGACCGTAAATACAAATGTATTATTAACAGCTTTATTTCGGTCTCATTTAACTCTCGTATAATTCTTTGCTAGGAATTCATGTGCAGTTTTCTCTTTTCCAAAGTAATATTGAGATCTCATATATTTATTCCTTTCCAGGAAATTTGTTTCTTCTAAAGCAATTTTTCTCTTCTAGAGTAATTCTCTCTTTAAGAGTAATATTCTCTTCTGGAGTAATATATGATTGAGCAATTTAATCTTCAAGATTAATATATGCTTATTTATAAACAGTGAGAATATATCCATATGCTACTTCAAGAGCAATTTCATATTCATATGCTACTTCAGGAGCAATTTCATAATAACTCCAAGAAACATCATATTATCTCACATAGATAAAAATAAATAATTTAAAGCAAATAGTACTGTGAACAGTAATCCAAATAGTACCATGAATAGTAATCCAAATATTACCGTGAATAGTAACTCAAATAGTAATTAATAAAATTACTACTACTATGGTCTCTACAGGAGTACCAAAATTTTCCTTTATGTGTTTTATTTCTGTGTTATCCACTTCTGGTGGTAGGATCTATGGTCTTTACAAGAGCACCAAATTTTTCATATATGGATGATTATAATCACCAAAGTAATGGTAATAATTTTACCAAGAAAGGAGCAGACTTCAGGCCTCCGTACGTTTTTGGGCTAAGGGGTAACCATACAGCGCACTGACCCATTCCCCGATAGATATTGCCAATCGGTTTAAGGGACAACCAACTTATATGTCACAAGCCTTAGTCACTTCCAACCGATGTGTGATATGTGGGATTGAATTCACAATACTCCTCCTCAATCCCACATGATTTGCATGTGCCACATCTATATCCACGACTGTTAAATGAAATTTCATTTGCTGCTTTAAAATCAGTCGGATATGATTGGTGATTTCTCATTATTTTGCGCATCAATCTAAAATATTTTGATAAATCTGCGCTCTCGATATTGTTTACTTCAGGAACACATTCGAGGCATGAAATGTTAAGAACGTCTTCTTTAACAAATCATAAAAATCAGCGCTCTCGATGTTGCTTACTTCAGGAGCACATTCGAGGCATGAAATGTTAAGAACGTCTTCTTTAATAAATCATAATTAATTATTTACTCTTCATATAATTTCAAATGGGAAGTAATTGTAAATAAAACATATTTAATATTTTACTCTCCACATAATTTCAATTGGGAGGTAATTGTAAATAAAGCATATTTATAATTTTCTCTATACCAATTTTGTATCAATTTTACTTTTGGTATCATACACACATATATATATCATGTGTGTGGAAGTTGTCATAATAAATAACTAAACCAAGATATAAAATTTCAACATATGCCTCAAAAAAATGAGTCATTTACACTTGTCTATAAATTTCCGCAAAATTTTGCAATATCATGTGCAATTAATCATGACAAGATTTTGTAATAATAATAATAATAATAATAATGATAATGATAACCATCTTCTGGTGGTCATATATTGTTCCAAATAATATGGTTATGTAACATCATCACCCTTTGATATTTTTGTAGTTTCTGTATATGTAACTATGTCATAAATGACCATTTATTTTATGTTCCAAATCTCTCTTCATTGTTAGGTACCTTTTCGGCTTTCAAAGTCTCATCAGGTATTTATGTCTTTTTCAAGATAATAACTTCTTCTAGAGTTTTAGAGATAGTGGATTTTTGCATAACCTCGTCTTGAGTGTTATTAGATTGTGATTGTTCATTTCTCCTCTTCAGGGGAGCTGAGTCATTTGAACATATATGTCTGCCACGCTTCTGGCGTACCGCAGATTTATTTCTTATTATACTTCCAAATTGTTCTTCAGGAACATCAACTTGTGATTGAGTATTTGCAGTTAGTATATGTAACTGCATCAATTTTCCATCATATGTAATTCTTTGCTCAAAATTTCAAGAGCAACAAATTCAATTTTCCTATATTTGATCCTGTCACAAAAATATATGTAATAAAATAATATAATCAAATATCAAATAATTGAAATCAAATTTTGTACCTTCAAGGGAGATGGAATAGCTTCCTCAATTGGCTAAAATCTCGTGCTGATAACGTGTTGTGAAATTAAATAAAAACTCAAAGCGGAAAAATAAATGAACACCAGGATTTACGTGGTTCGGAAAATCGCCTACGTCCACAGGGGAAGATTTTAATATTGAGAATAATTGTACAAAACAGTTCTCTCTTTCTTTTACCGTCGACGAGAAGCTATATCTCCATTTCTTTTCTTTCCTTTCCTTCTTTCTCCTTCGTCCCACTCCTTTTTCTTATATTTTGTCTCTGCATCTCTCAATTCCCTCATACACATTATATATATATATATATATATATAGAGAGAGAGAGAGAGAGAGAGAAGTGTTCTAGTCAACTATACATTACTTTAACTAATATCAGCTAAGAAATTTAAACCATTGGATTTCTTTTCACTTAATGCATGATTCATTATTTAAAAAAAATCCAAGGGCTTGGATTTTTTTAAAATAATGAATCATGCATTAACTTGGATTTTTTAGCTGATTTTAGTTATAGTAAAGTATAGTTGACTAGAACATTTCACTATATGTATATAGGATAGGTTATATGTCCACTGTTTTTTATATAATTTTTTACAATCTTCTTGAAAAATCCAACACTGGGATTGTATTTTGAGAAACTCTTCGTTGGACTAAATACTCCTTATGAGTGCCATGTATACCAATAATCAAATCAAAGATTAAGAGACACATCATCCATAAATGTAGGATTTTTTTATTAATTAGAAATGTGAGTTTATAGATCGAATAGCTACCGCTATCCATTTGGCATGAATGACATTCACAAGGAGGGTATTTAATCCGACAGTAGGTTTCTCAAAATATAACTCCAAAGTATATGTTTTGTAAAAAGAGTGTAAAAAATAGTGGTCATATATATATAACTTGTCCCTATATATACATAAATGATCAAGTTAGCATATGCTTATATAAGCTTATGTAAGCATGAAATCATAGATAATTGTGGGATATATATTTTGAAAAACTAATCGTTGGATTATATATTATACTTAATTACTTATGCATGTCACGTTGAAATGTCACTGTGAAAAACTGTGACATAATTATTTATATTTTGAAATTTTGACATTGGATCATCGTGATTTTTGGCATGTAAGTCACGTCAAAATGTCATTGTGAAAAATTACGATACAATTATCTATATTTTGAAATTTTGACATTAGATCACTGTGATTTTTGGAATGCAAGACATCCATAGGTGCAATATCTAATCTAACGGTCAGTTTTTCAAAATATGCATCCCACAATTATTTATGGGCTTCATGCTTACATAATTTATGTAAGCATATGTTGATTAGATCGAGACAGTATATATATATATATGTTGACCTTTATATGGCCAGTTGCAGAACAAATTTTGAAAAACTTATCATTGGATTAGATACCCCTATTATATATATCAGGCCTGCCAAAAATCACAACGATCCTACGGTCAGTTTCTAGAAAAAATGTCATCGAAAAAATTGAGACATTTTAAAGAACAAAAAAGTCATAAATTTTCATAGTGACATTTTTTAAAAACCAACCATTGGATCATTGTGATTTGTAACAGACTTGACATACATAATAAGGGTATTCAATCCAACGGTCAGTTTTTCAAAATTTATTTGCAACTGGCCTTGGGGAGGTCACCTAACACAACTTTGAGTCAGGTGCATCTTATATTAGCATTTTCAACACACACACACACTCTCTCTCTCTCTCTCTATATATATATATATATATATATATATATATATTGTTGTCCCAAATATATAACCTTAAAGGGGGTGAATAAACCCAAACTTTTACAAATAATTACCAAATAAAATTAATGTTCAATTACAAGCAATGAAAGCAAATATATAAACAAGTAATTGAAATGAGAGTAAGGGAAAGAGAGATCAAACACAGTATTTTTACGTGGTTCGGACTCCGTCTACATTCACGCCTCAAGCACTCAGCCCAAAAATTCCCACAATCCACTAAGGATTAGCTCCTTCCTGGTGGAGAAACCTTTACACAGTATTTTTTATCACAGGTGGAAGACTCTCACCTAAGATCACAAAGAACTTGTACAATGGCTCACAAAGAACCTACTAGTGCTCACAAAGAACCCACTAGTGCTCACAAAGAACACTTCTTCAAGCTTTACAAAGAACGCTTGGGCAATGCTCACAAAGAGCAACTCTCCATATTTACAAAGAGATTGATTTGAATACAACAGGAGAACTCCTCAATGAGTAGATTAAATCAAAATAAGAGCTCACACTAATATTTCTCAAATGATTGAACTAATTTGGCTTCAAGAGAGTATGATGATTTTGACTAATTTACACAAGAATGATGTATACTATGATAGTTTGATGATTTTGACTAATTTACACAAGAATGATGTATACTATGATAGCTTGAGTTTGTGTATGTTCATTAGCTAATTCAAGACTCATAAAATGAGTATAAATAGGCCCCTCAAAGAATATAGCCGTTAGGCACAAAAATAGAGCCGTTTTGTATTTTGCAGGAGGATTAGTTGACTAGGCAAGAATGATTAGTCGATTAGCCAGTTAAAAATTCAAAGCAATTTTGTTCTCGAGCTCGGTTAGTCGACTAGGCAATATTGGTTAGTCGACTAGACAGGTCAAAATCAGTTTTCAAAAATTTTTCGAGCACGGTTAGTCGACTAGCTCTTCTGCATTTCCAAACTTTGGCTACTGGAGTGTCTTTAGTCGACTAGACAAAATGATTAGTCGACTAAACGACTCTTTAGTCGACTACTCTATATGTTTAGTCGACTAGGCTCAAAATTTTCAAGAGGTCAGCTACTGGATCATGTTTAGTCGACTAGACTAATTTGATTAGTCGACTAGACATACTCTTGAGCTAATTTCTTAATATTCTTAAGTTCAAATCAACATGTAACATGTAAAGTAGTTAACTAATCATTCAAAAGCATTTTTGACTAAATTCAAAATGTTTTCCAAAAGTTAAGAATGCCAAGGCAATAAGTGTAAAATATTTTGTCTTTTAATCCAAATAGCCCACTATGAGTTTGAATCAATTTTTGACCAAAATGTGATTTTCCAAAGTTAAAGCCTATGGTCTTTAAGTCATAGTCAATTGAGCTAATGTAGTTCATCCTATAGAGAGATTTACATAATAAATCCTAAGCACTCACACAAGATAAAATCTTCACAGAATTTCTTCAATTGATCTTCAAGTTTTGTGCTTGGCTTGCTTGGCTTCATCAATGGATTGCATCAATGAAATGGCTCTTTTCATAGTCCTTAGTGAATAGACAACATATTCATATTCACGTAAGGTACGATGTAGTGCATGGGCTTCATGATAGTTTGACTCCATGAATCTTGTTTTCACATGATATATGCTAGATGGCAACTATAAGAACCACATGATTAAATTCAAATAACCATAGCATAAGTATAACATTTAATAATATATTCATTTGATAATGTCAAGGGGTTCAATCAAGAACATATGTACTATATTAAATATTCATAGTACAATGTTTGTTATTAACAAAAACATTGAGCACAATTTGCATATAGAATAAATAAATCAATCAATGATTTGTGGCTCCCCCTAACAATATGCATATAAGGATAATAAAGATTATCATTTAAAGCATATGCATATATTAGGTAAAATAAATCCATGATGTAAGAATAAGTCCATGATACAAAGATACAAAGATCATCATGAATTTTACCACAATTCATGTTTGCAAATATACACAAGATGCAAATCAAATAAAATCACAATACAATGATTGTTATCATCAAAATCAACCAACAAGGGTGGAAGCCTTAAGGCTAACATATATATATATCAAGCCTGCAACATTAGTTGTGTATGTGTGAGAAAGAGCTGTAGATTGGGATGCCCGAGAGGGTGTTCAAAGGAGCCCAAAAGAAGACTCTTTTGAGGTGCTTCTCGCTTCACTACCACCATGGTGTTGAAGCTGGAGATAAATGAGTGGCACTAAAGTCAAAAGGCTGCAAAGAGTAAGAAGAAAGTTGGTACCTAAGTCAAGAAAGCTTTCACCTATCTTGTCAGCTGAGATCATGGAGAAATCTCCACACCAACTTTGTCAGCTAAATCAAGGGCCAAAGATTGGCTTGTCTCGTACGCATCCCATGCTATAAAATGGGATGTGTGGCAAAGCTATTGTAGTAGGCTGTAGTAAGAGCAGCTAAGTGCAACAAAGAGTGAGTGTAGAAATACAGAGAGAGAGAGTGAGTTGAGTTGAGAAAGAGTGAGTGTAGATACCCCTTTTATATATGTTAGGCCTGCCAAAAATCACAACGATCCTACGGTCAATTTATAGAAAAAATGGCATAAAAAAAAATGACGACATTTTAAAGAACAAAAAAGTCATAAATTTTCACAGTGACATTTTTTAAAAACCAATCATTGAATCATAGTGATTTTTGACAGACTTTGACATAAATAATATGGTATTCAATCCAATTGCCAATTTTTCAAAATTTATTTTGCAACTAGCCTTAGGGAGGTCACCTAATGCAACTTTGCATCAGGTGCACCTTATATTAGCATTTCTCTCTCTCTCTCTCTATTTATATATGTATATATGTGTGTGTGTGAAAGATCTATAGATTGGGATGCTCGAAAGGGTGTCCCAAGGAGCCCAAAAGAAGACGTCTTTTGACGTGCTTCTCACTTCACTACCACCATGGAATATTTGAAGAGCTCGGTTTAATTAATTGTTGAAAACCGCTTGTAAGTTGCGAGAGATTTGGGTACTTGTAATATGGAATTTGGGTTGTGAAGATTTATTTTCTTTTCTTTTATAATTTTTATTTTATTTATTAATAAATTTATTTCTCTTCTCAAATGTATAAAAGAATCTTATCGAACTACGGAAATCTTGTGTCTACTCACAATTATTTGGATGTTTATTTGGTATGATTGTGATTCAGAATGATGCTTTTGCGGTATCACGCAACAGCAATTGACATGACTTAAGCAAATTATTATAAATTTTTTATTATTATGTCTTGGGTTTCGGGAAATTAATTTTTGGTGGTATAATTGTAGCAGAATCTTTGAGAGATTAGGTGGTCCAAATACAACCAAGATTATTTTAAATTTTTGCTATCATGTTTGTTTCTCAGAAAAATATTTTTTAATTTGGCAGCAGAGATTAGGTGGTCCTAAGAGAACTAATAATAGGTGATCATGCTATTACGGTTGTATCAGAAAATTGAGAAAGTGGACTGACCACCATTTAATCAAATCATTCAACCATATATATTGTGTACCCTTTAGTTGTCAAAACATCTATGGAGATCCTTTGCCTCCATTACAGTCATTTCTCCGTGCTTCCCCTGTATAATTGGACCATATTAGTACCAAAAAATATTCCGTGCTTTTTCTATATAATTAGATCACATCAGTATGGAATAAAAATGGTAGGGGATAGACCCTATTGTGGGTCCTAACATGTGCATCATCAAGTCCTTAAAGGAACAAGAATGATTTTATGCTTTTGATTTGCCTTGTTGATGTTCACACAATTTGATTGAATTAATCGAATGACTAAAACTATTAATTCATCAAATTTAAGCTGGTTTTAGAGGATACATTATATATATATATATATATATATAACAGTTAAAAAATATAACATTTTATAGAACAAAAAAGTCATAGTTTTTCAAAATTGTATTTTTCAAAAACCAACCGTTCGATCACTGTGATTTTTGGCAGACATGACATACATGATAGGAGTATCTAATCTAACGGTCAATTTTTCAAAATTTTCATCGCAAGTGGCTTTACAAGAGACACCTGATGCAAGAAGCACCAGGTGTACTTGATATTAGAAGTTCTCTCTATATATATATAAGTGGGACATATTATTTGGTGAGTTTCCTTGTATTTATTGATAACAATGGGACTCGATTGTATGAAAGAGGCATGATGGTAGAGAAGGAAGATCTGAGTTTGTCAAAAAAGTAGCGTAGTTACTCTAGAGAGTGCTCTAATCTTTCTAGGTGAGTTCTCACTCTAATTAGCATGTTTTGGCCGGTCCATGATCTTTAATAATGCCCACTAATCTATTTAATTTATTTTTTGGGATTATATGTGGGCTCCAGCACATTAATACCTATAAAAACAATTGTCTTTCACGCCCAAGATATACTTAAAATGAAGTTAATGAACTAATTTAATTAGAAGATAAATAAGGAAGCTTGAGTGTTAATTTCATATGTACGTATACCAAATCAATGCATTTGGCTTCTATAATTTCAATGGTGGTTCTCGCATGTGGTCCTCCTAATTAACCCTAATCAAACATTACCAATAATCGTGCCATCATTTATGAATTAAAGGATAGTTCGTACCAATGTACACTTGATATAGCATTTTTCCTTCTTGACTACCTGGTCAATGTCATGCACCAATGTGGTATATGATTTGTCCCCGATTTAATAAAAAATTAGGCCCTGAGATTAAATAAAATCGAACCCATTGATCTTAAGCACGTGTCGAAAGTGGGTTCGCTATCAAAAAAATACAATCAAATCTTATTTTCAATCTTTTAAAATTTGGACTAATGAACAGTACCCCATAAGGTCCTGATGCTAGTGTAAACCTTAAATCAGCTAATCAACTCTCTCAGCACCATATTGTGTGGTCCAAACTCAAAAGGACAAATTTGCACTATCTTGAGCCCAGATTCTTTCTGCATGAAGGAAGTTGACAAGTGCCCTGGACAGTGATCATGCATTATGATTTAAATCAAGGGATAAGCTAGAGTAGTACTGAATTGAAGGCCAGGTCAAGTAGCATCAATCAACACCAAGTTTCCTTATTCAAAGTAAGATATCCATTTCAAAGTGTATAATTGATTGTCTTTATTAATGACTTGTTTGGTTGATTTATTATTTATGTCAATTTTCATCACAAATTTGAAAAGGCCCAAAAAAGAAAAGTGATTTGGTAGCTTAAGATGCTCTATTCAAGGAACCCAAAAGCCAAAACCCCTTAGCCCTTTTTCTGTGGGCATCACAAATTGGGTCGGGTTGGTGAGAAGCAAAAGGCCAAATCTTCCATTATCCTTCCTCAAACGCAATCATAGTTGCCTTTAAGTCTCTATCAACCCTCATATTCATCCTTATTTACTCCCATCTTTGTACCTTTTTTCCTCTCTTAAAACTAATTTCATTTATTCTCATCTCAATATACATATATATATATATATATATATATATATATATATATATATATATATATAATTAGGTGATATTACTGCTTAGAACTGAGCTTGCAACACTGCAGTCTCGGCAGCATTGGTGTTACTTCAATCCAGAATCATGCAATCTCAAATCGTATTTTCAACCCAAAATTGAACAGTGAACATTGCCCTTTAGTTACAATTTTCATCGTAAATGAATTTTAATTTGTGATGTCTCATGGGTTATTATCATTGTACATATGCATGTATCGACGTGTGCATATATTAATGGGGATCATATCTCTATGTGGAGTAACGAAACCATCACTTTTTTATTTTATTTTTAAATTTTATTTTTTCATAATTAAGGTACGTTTCATTAATTTTTAGGTAAACAACTTTCACACAAATTTTTTATGTATATATTCTTTTGGTCTAGTTAGCAACTTCCAAACTGACCACCATAGACTAGTAGCCCTAATAGTATTTGATTCGGTGGGGCTCTCAATTCAAAAACAAAAACAAAAACCGGTTTGTTGTTTCTTATTAAGTTCAATTATCTGCTTCTCATTGCAGCCACAAATTCTGAAAAGTTTCGAGAAGTATTTATTTTGGGGCAGGTTCCCTTTGCATCTTATTTTACGACTATACCTACGTACATCTCGTTTTCAAAATAGCAATATGGGTTGAATATTTTTAAAAAGACTGTTGGATAAGATACAAATTTTATGTACGTAAAAAATTACAGTAATCCAATCATTGTATTTTGAAAAATGTCACCATAAAAAACTATATAATTAGAAACATTGCAGTGTTTTACAGTATCAGTCACTGTGATTTTTGGCATAAATGACATATATAAAAAATATATCTTATTCAACGGTCGGTTTCTTAAAATATTCGATCCACATTGGTGTTTTGAAAACAAAATGTAGGTATTTATAGTTGTATGATAAAATATAAGGAACCTAACCCATTTATTTTAATGATCATTGGCATAATGGCAATATCCATATCTCCTCAAAGGAGATGATCTCCAAGGCAGTTTGAGGGCAAAATATGTACCCAATTACTCGTATGAATTACCAAATACGATGTTGATGATCACAGCTAAAATGTTAGGGGTTTTAATTGTCAACTATTGCACCAAAATTACTTTCTATCCTGTAAAAATATGTGTAGATCGAGGGTCAAATGGCGCAAAATAAAAGAAACAAATTAACTGCTAAAAAGCACATAAAACAACATAGGGATCGACAAGTCCCATCTTGTTAGTTAATAATTACAAGGCCAAATCTCAAATCAATTCAAAAGAGTATTTATAACTCATTTTAATGATCTATCAAACTCGCTAATTCTGTGATTAATACAAAAGTTTTGTTTGTAATTAAGAGAATTTGGGCACCCACCTTGCCATGCTACTCAGCCCTTTTTTTGGGGATTAGAAAATTCATTCCATTTTAAGCTATGTTTGGACTACTGTTTTAAATTCCAAAGTTTATTTTGAGCTCTGTTTGGACTTTTTTTTTTTTTTAATTTCAAAACTTTTTCTATTTTCTTACTTTTCTATGTTCAATCAAAGGGCACTAATTAGGTCAGAACTTAATTGTAAAAAAGAGACAAGTATTGTATACACATTATGTGTAGAACTTCAAGTTCATGCCAAATATATAATGCTACAAATAGTGTAGAGAGAGTGAGTGTGCATTACATCTATACAAGCTAATATTTTTTGGGTACTTAAGGGAAGCCTAAAAAGACCCTTATTGGGCTACACAACCTGGGGGGAGGGGTATGAGGTAGTCCATCCCCTCCCCTCTCACTCTCCCTCTCTCGTCGCCCATTCTAATTAAGGTTCGAAAACTCAAACCCAAGACCTCTATGCGATAAAAATATCTCACTAAACCATGAGCGCCAATATATGTCTCATTTAATTTGCAAATTATGTGCAAGATTCAATGATTTTCGCAGTTACTTTTATTAATGGACTTCTTTCAAATTGATCAAACAATTGAAGATAAATATCCTGACAAGCTGGTACTAATTATCAAGTTGAAGTCATATATTGTTACATTTGTACACTATGTGTCAAATTATATAAATGGGGGGTCCTAATCTTTTTTGCTTTTTTTACCCCACTCTTTATGTAGCAATGAAAACCTAATACATTAATTATGCAACTTGAAGAGAGGCTAGCTATAGAGAATAATCATGTGGCCAATATGTTCAAAATTAAACATTTCCAAAACTGAATTTGGTGTCCAATTTATAATCTGGACTCTGGAATGCAACCTTTATCTGAATGCTTACCTCACCTATGATCATCAATTCATCACACATCATGAACTCCTGAGTCTTTCTTACCGAACTTGTTAGATATTTATGTCCAATTGACAGTTATATCCTTAGAAAGCACAAGAATTACAATTTGTATTATGGACCACTACGGTTTCAACTATCAAGTCCACCATAAGGTGGGAAAATGGGAAGGAAAAAAAAAAAAAAAAAAAATTTGTTGTTTCATTTTTAATTAACAGGATAAATTACACAAAATCCCTTTAGATATAGGGAAACAGCATTATACCCCTAATACCTTAAAATATTAAAAAAATAAATAATAATTGTTGAATTAAATGTCCTTTTTTTTCACAAATATTATCACAGCAAAATATTATTTCTTCATAGATTACTTATAATCACCATTAAGCTTTAATGGCGATTATAATCTTTTTTGGCCGGTAAAAAAAAAAAAAAGAAAGCTAGAGGGTCACTTGATTTGATGGTCACTTGATTGTTAAGTTTATTGTTAGAGGGATCGACAGAAAATGGCAAAGTATGGCATGTTAAAAGTTAATGGTTTTTTGCTCGATTATAAAATATAGTGGGATATCATGCACTAGCAGACCCCTAGCCTATAGTTCAAAATTTCAATTAATTTGTTTAATTTCCCTCTTTTAAAATTAAAATTTTAAGAGGATTCTATTATGTACAAAAGAAAATACTCGTAAAAAATTGCATAGTATTGGATGACAATCTTTTGGCCAAGTGATAAAAGAACCCTAACATTTCCCTAACCCGGCCTATCCAACTAAGTGGCATGGCACCACTCCCACCAATATTATTAATTAATGTCATAAGGAGTAAACTTGTTTATTTGTTTCATGCACATGGCATGTAAGGAAGATATAAACTGACAAACTCTCTTCAAAAAGGCCTAACTTCTTAAGAGAGGATGGAGAACACCACACTGCACAATGTGAATATGCACACGGCACAAGCTTATAACAAACTCTCTTCAAAAGGGCCTAACCTTTGGAGAGAGGATGGAGCTAGCCTTAAGTACAAGGACTAGCTACCTACTATAATTCACAATGATTAACTATAACTACATATATTAAGTCTGTAATTTACACTCAGTCTTTGTATTTTGTGTTAATGATCCATATATAACTCATAAGGCTAAAACGGCTAAACCCATCTCCTACCAACACTCACAGATCGATGAAAATATTTTGCTTAATTTGCATAATTGTATGCAATTTTTTTTTTTTTTTTTAGAGATCGAATTATGTTAACTAGATGCAACTAAGGATCGAGAATAGGAGAAGGAGCTAGGATGGCTCATCCGTACAAGTTTCGCAAGCTAAGTTATCAAAACCACGTTTTTAGGTGGAGCTAGACAATGCACCCCACGAGCAGCTGCTGCCTTTTTGTATCAGTTTAGGGGCCACAGAGGATTAGGTTTAGAAGCCAGCTTAGCTGGTCTTTCCATAACAAACCAATCAGCTAATACAGGCCAAATGAAAAGCTCTCTCATAATTTTAGGGTTTTTTCCTTATTTAGGCCCCCCGAGTGGGAATCTGGGAATCGTTTTTATTCTATGCTAATGACTAATGACTTGTGTACTGTGGAGGGGAAGTTGAACGATCAATTCGCAACAACCAACCATTCTAGGGTTTAATTTAATTTACTGGTAAAAAACAAAAATGAGGATGAAGGAATAGTAAAGTAAAAGCTGGTAATTAATGGTTTATTGTTCTTACTTGTAATAATAAAAATGTTCTGCCACTAAAAGAGGGTTTACATGCTATAAATTTACACTCTAGGGTTAGGACTTGTTGTGAACCAACTCAAGAGCTGGCTTTTACTGCTAGCTCTCTCTCTCTCTCTCCTCTCTCTCTTTCTCTCTCTTCATGCCAGTAAAGGAGTTGGGGAATTCTACTAGAGGGTTTGGAGAAGAATTGTGGGGTTGTAGAATGAAGAAGAGGCAGGTAGTTGTGAAGAGAGAAGAGCCTTCAAGAAGCTCTACTACTTCATCTTTCACAGTTAGAACTGTGAGATATGGTGAGTGCCAAAAAAATCATGCTGCTGGTGTTGGAGGATATGCTGTTGATGGGTGCAGGGAATTCATGGCTAGTGGGGAAGAGGGTACTGATGAAGCACTTATTTGTGCTGCCTGTGGTTGCCACCGCAACTTCCACAGACGAGAAGTGGAGACGGAGGTAGTCTGCGACTGTTCTTCACCTTCTTAAGATGGGGAAAAGGAATGGTAATCATCATGCTATATATATATATATATATGAGTTTCATGTATTGGATTGACATGTAGTTTTGCTTTTGGGGTTTGAGATTGTTGTAGTAGTTTTCATGGTTTGATGGACATGACTAAGATTTCTCTAATATATATCTGTATGTATGTATGCATGGAGGGGAAAAAAAAACCTTGTGTGTTGTGTTCTTGAAGAGATCGACATGATCAACAGCTCTTCTTTTTGCACGTATGTACACCTCGGTGAATTTGTGGTATTTTCTACAATTAACTATGATTTCTTAGTTGGAATATAAGTAGGAGATGAATTATGAAGTACCAACTGTTTTTGCTGCATCATTTTAATAAGTAGAAAGAAATTTCTACTAAGGGGAGGAGGTATTTGATGAAATAGCTTGAATATTAATAAGTTCCAGATCGATGCAGCAATGTAGTGAAGTTTCTTGGTGTGAGAATATTATGTGTAAATATGCATTTTTCTTAATGAAATTTGTTCTTGTTTTCTCGATTATTTAGTGGCCAAATATTGGGCTTCATCACATTAATTCTTCTCTTACTTCATCTCGACAAGTTTAGCATCATCTGCACATCTTATGAAGTTTTCGTGCAACTAAAGTCGTGATTAAAGAAGATAAAATTCACCACTTCAACAAAGTGATTACAATGAAAATTAGAAGTTTCATTTGCTTTCTAGTTAATTAATCAAGTTATCGAAATTAAGTTTCTCTTACAAATTAATCATATTTTGTTAAATGTATTATTTTACACTATATATATATTTTTCACTTGAGGCCTTATTAGTAAGCTATTCGTTCAATTAAGCATCTAGAAATCTCTTTTAGTGTATGGGGCCAAAATTCATGGCAGATACCCAAAATGAGGTAGTCTAATCTGTATGGTAAGATAGCTTTGTATTTTATCAAAAATTAGAGGCCCACATTTCTAATCATGTTGGTTGTTATGGTGGAGAAGTTCTTTAGCTATGTACTTAAAAGGCAATTAAAGCTTAAACTGAAAACCCATTGATGTTGTAGGATTTGATTTTCTCTCTTTTGGTTGGTGATGTAATTGATTAGTGAAGAACCAAAAGGAAAAAGAATATTAAAGAAAGTTCTTCTAGGTTTGAACAAGTGACTAATAGCTAGTAACCTATTTTTTAGGTATTTTCTTTGGTTAGCTAGTACGTATTATTTGATTGTAAACCATAGTTCATTCTAAGATTCTTTTTCGTTAGTATATTAAGACGCTCAGTTTGGATCTTGGAAAGAACGATTTAATAAAGAAAAATTCTGAAATTTACTAAAAAATATATTCATTTCTAAAGTATTTTTGCAATTTTCCCTTCGCTCACGCAACTTTCCCAAATTCCAAACAGATCGAGTTTAAAGTGTTTATATGTGGGCATACTCAATCGCAAAAAAATATCTATCATCATGAGTAAATTCAAGTGACAACAATGAGCTTTTGGTCTTCAAATCCATGTGAAAAAGATCTTAAAAAACACAATTCTACAACTCCTTGATCTTTTTGTTTTTGGATTCATGAAAACAAATATCAATTCATCATCAAATGGTTAGATATCTACCATGTGATCTGTGTAACCAAAAGTGCCCTACAAGTTAGGCACCAAGAATTGGGGGAGCAACCTTCAGGTATATGTTAAATTGAATCGGGTAGATGTCAAATCCAATTAAAAACATTTTTCCGTGAATGATCTTGGAGTATGAATCTTCTTGTATCGATCTGATGAAAAAACTAAAAATAAAAATAAAACTTGTAAAGCCATTTAAGGAGATAACTACCACTGCATGAGGTAATAAATAAACAATCCAGATTTTATAAAAAATTAAATAATAAAAAAAATCAGAATTTACTCCAAATCCCCTAATTTAAATTAATTGGTTTCGATTATTGGAAATTCGAGACCTCTATCAGATAACAAGCCAGTGGCAAACAATCTAGAAATTTAAGAGTTTCCAAAATGTAGTATTAATTTCTAGCTTGCAGCTAATAATTTAACAAGAAATCTTTGTGTTAATTAAGGTATCTTTTCTCAAAGTTTGATTTGATTGACCAGCAATATCCTTCACCTTTTCATCAATATTTATGAATTATCAACTTTGTATTATGTGTGGAAGTCATGTCAGCACTACAAAAAGAGATCCAGCACTTCTTCTCCTCCTCAAATTAAGTAGCGAGTTGAAGCGTGTCACATAATTGATCACTAAGCAAAGTATAATCATGTTCGATCAACGCTTTAATGTCACAAGAATTTATTAATTTACTTAGTGAGGAGGCGAGGCAATTTTCATTTCGGATATATGCACACCATGTTCAAGTCTCTATATTCGCAAAGATGAAAGAAAAAATAATAAAAATGAGTCAATTTAAAGATAGTAAACAAGGGGGGAAAAACCATTCAAAAGGCTTATTTTTATAACAAATCCACTGCAACACCTCTGGCTGGCAACTTCCATTTAAGTAGGGTTGCCTAACTCTTAATGGGTATGCCCATTTACAAGAAAATTAAATTCTTCAGTCCATATCCATTAATTGCACAAATTTCCAGTTGTTTTTTTTCGCATAAAAAAAATGGTAATAAAATTCAAATCGTAGTAGTGATGGTAAATTTTTTTTTTTTTTTTTTTTTAAAAGTTGTAAAATTAGGTCAGAAGTTGATGAAAGAGTACAACTAGTAGGTCTTTTGGATTTTATTCTGTCACTTCTTGGGTTGATATACAGACAATATTGATGAAAGTGTACGATATGATATATTAGTAGGTCTTTAATTTGGATTTATTTTGTCACTTGTTGGTTTGATATAACTAAAGATAATTTCATTTCATATATTTCAGCAAAAACAGCTAGAATTAATGCCAACTTTGGCACCCAATCCCTTTTATTTTAATTTGCTATTAAAGATTCAAAACCCACGTACGTGTTTATACTTATAAGAGCTATTTATGTAAGTAGATAGATATTTATGTAAGCAGGATGGACTTCTATTGTATATAAGGTGTACTATACCTTATGCAAAATCACGTGAGGTGATCTCTATAGGATGAAATGCAAAACATTTTTTGAAAAACGACTGACTGTTGAATTAAATGATCTACCTATGAATTTCATTTTTGCCAAAAATCACAGTTATCCAACGATTAGTTTTTTTTTAAAAAAAATCAATTGAAAAAAAAAATAGTGATATTTTTTTTTTAAAAAAAAAATCACAATTTTTCACTGTGATAGTTTTCAGAAACTGGCCATTGGATCACTGTGATATTTGGCGATCATGAAATTTATAAACAGTTCATCTAATCCAATGATCAATTTAATTTTCAAAATATATTCTGAATTTGGCCCTATAAAAATCACCTTCCGCAAAATTACATATGATGCACTTTATATTAATAGAAAACCTATTTATATATATAAGAGGTTCCACTGTCACATTGGAATTAAGTCTAAGTAATTCAACTGGCCGGGATAATGCAGTGGATTTCATCTCTCTACCCAAAAAAACCAGTGTTTTGCTCCCAACCCACATTTAAAAGTTTGAGTGGGTGACTTTGTCTTTATGAGAGATTCCACTGCATTAAAGACATGTTTGCATCAATATTTTTTTAAATTACTTTTGAAGAATTATATTTTCACATATCTTTTTAAAGTTATATTCAAATTCTATCTTCCATATATCAAAATTTTCATACTAAAAGTAAATATATAAAAAATTGAGCCGGAGCTTCCTAACTTTTGCTACAATCTCTTTTAATATGAACATTTAATTCGTCAACCATCGTATTATCTCTCAAATCGTTTAGAAGTTATTATTACCCAATATCTTAGATCAAATGGAATTTTGAGTTTCAAATGTGATTTTAAGAAAAGTTAATTAATACAAACGGCCCTCGGTGTTGCCATTTTTATAGAATAAATAAATAAAGCACGTTGGAAGACCCAAATTGTAATTGGAAAGGGTGTGGTTATTGCAACCCTAATCTCCCTTTTCCATACCCTCTCCCTTTTCCATATCCTCAATTTTTCAATGCTCAAAATATCCTTTAGCAAAATTGACTAATAAGGACATAGTAATTTTAAAAAAGTTAAGGCACCGTTTGGATTTATTTTTTATAAGTACTTATTTGCTTTTTTAAAAATTTTATAAGAAATTACATATTGCAAATTTTTAAAAAAGTAAATAAGTACTTATAAAAAACAAATCCAAACGATACCTAAGTAAACCCATGGAGAGTTTCTCTTTGCACCCCAAAGAGAGACAAAAAAAAAATTAAAAATTAAAACCTTACTTCACCGATTCTCCATCTTCTCATTTTCTTCCTTCTCCTACCCATTTTCCATCTTCTCTAACCCTTTCACTTTCCCCATTTCATCCTTATCTCATATAAACTAACACCATTGTAGTATTTAGATAAATATTTGGGTACTTAACATTGTAGGAGGTAAAAAATAACACACCTAGAGGGTTTGAGTAGTGGGAATGTGAGTTTTTGAGGCATTTTTGCATTTTTTTTTTTTTTTTTTAATTTCAAATTCGCGACATGTTTGGTCGATCACAGAACTGAACATATTGATAATATTCAGTGAAAGCCAACCGAACATTGTCAATATATTTGGTTGGATTTCACCAAACATTTTAAAAACGTTTGGTATGCTTCTTTTGAACATATTGCAATTGTTCGGTTGGCTTCCACCGAATAGTTTTAATACATTCATTTAGAGGAGTAAGTAATAGAACAATATATTATTTTCTCAATCCATATCAACTTTTTAGCGATATGCTTCATGCAACTAGATGGAGTGAGACCGATGATAAGGCTTCAACCTTATCAATTTTTTTAGAGACACCTATTTTTTATTTTTAAATTATTCAGTTGGAAGTTGCCGAATATTTTTATAATGTTCGGTAGTTGATGATGTCGAAAAGAGGTAAGAGATCGATTTCTTCGAGTCAGAGACCTGGCTAGATTGAACTCCGACGAATGAACACCGGTGTGGTGTTCTCCCTACAAAGCTCCGATCATGAGTAAGTCAGTTTTCAGAGAATGTAAAGAGAATTTGTGTATTGATGGGGTGATGTTACGTATCTCATATGGGACGTGACCTCCCTTTTATAAGGTGATCAAGGGGCCAGCGCTCGAGTGTAATGTTCCCTCTTTAGGGTTGCATAGGGGTAAGTTCGGAAATGTATAACTGACCTTGCATAACCGTTTATTGATCATGATGGCCTGTCGATATTCGATGTCAGAGGGTGGCGTAGAATGCCTGCAAGTTGTCGGAATCGGTTAGTGAAGATTCCTTTAGTACAGTTGGTTCAGAACCGTCTTTAAAAGGCGGTTTAACAAGATCGGGTGAATTATAAGGTCGGCTGATCGGGCCGCCACATGACACGAGTTGGCATTTGGTAATCAGGTCATGCTTCACCATGCTTGGGTCAGTTGTGAGGGCCGTCTCGTAATCATTTCGAATGAAGAGGTGGTTTCTAGCTTTCCTTATCGAGTGATGTAGACTGATCGAGTGGTACCCAACAGGTCGGGTAGAATCAAGCAGATCGGGTATCACCCGCAGGATCGAGTAATCAAGCCCCGACCAGACACGTGTCGAGCCATGAATAAGTGCGGATTTTACCATCTTCAGTAGTTATCCACCAAACATAGTCCCCTAGTTCGATAGGTTCAGTATTGAACATAGAGACTATTATATATATCTATATATATATATATATAGAGAGAGAGAGAGAGAGAGATCGAAAAGGAATATGTCGAAGAAAACATCATAAGTAAGTTGTTGCCGATGAAGAGGCCCTGTTGCCGTGGAGGAAGGTTCGTGCCCTAGCTAGTTCTCTCCCCCTTCTCTCTAAAATCGTGAACTTGATGTTTATGGGGTGAGGTGGCCGGGAAAAGAACTTGTATTCAAATTAAAATTTGGTTGGGAATATTTTAGAAAATTTGTAGGGTTTAGTTAGTAAATAGTGGGGTCTACTAAATACATGGGGGTACGAGAAAAAGGAGATTGGGGTCCATACCTAATTAGAAATGCATGAATGGGTTTAGAAACCAACGAACAGCCCATGGGCTGGCTGTTAAAGTTACAGACCTAAGAATGTTTTGTGGAAAAAAATGAACCAGGCCTCCTGAAAGCTAATAGTTACATTGAAACCGAGATCGATCACCAAGGGTTAAATGAAGGGTAGAGTGGGTTAATTAAGTACAAGATCACATGGACTGGACCCCATGCCAACATGTGACATATATTGTACGTGTTAGTGGACCATCAAAGTGCTAAATTTGGTTAGACAATTAGGTTCTTTCTTCTTTGTTCCCACGTGAGACTGAGTCCTTAGCTTCAATATTGGACATGACAATTCAACATATATATATTGCAACTTTTCAAATTATTAATTCATCTACAGATTCGATCTAGCTAGATGGTAATTCTTTCATATTTACTTGAAATTGTTTATCTCTAGATAGTGAATTTATTCTTTGCATTGATCGACGTAGGCACAGTAGCAACCACGTAAATAGTTGTACTGAGTTTTAAATTTGTTTGATCCTTTGCTTGAGCACAAGGCCAATAAGGAAGAACGTCAAACATGCATAGAGATAAGCATAAAGAGAATAGGACCACATGTATGCACCGGCCACAAGTGCACTAACCTTTTATGCTGTAAATAATGCATGGGTGTGGTCCTCCATGGCCATGCACTTACTGTTCCTTTCCATTTATGTTTTACAGGCTTTTGTTTTCTTTTTCTTCAAAAGGCGCGTTGAAGCTATCTTCATTCATTTGTGCAGTGTGATCGAGGGATATATTAAACCACAAACTTTATGCTTCCGATCTGATCTTCAAGAAAAGGCAACAAGTCGTCTTCACAAAATTCGATCTTTAGGTATATAGTCTGAAAACCCTTTGCTAATAGATTCGATGGAGAAATTACTCCATTTTTTTTTTCCCGAATCCTCCAAATTTCTATACCTGTGTTTTTCTTATCTGCAATATATGCTATATATCTCTGTAGCTTTCAAAAATTGTCCCAAAAATGTATCTCAAATGAAACATAATACTTCACTTTATTATTAAGGAGAGAATTTGCTAATAAAGATATATACAGATCGAATCATCAGTCACATGCATCATTTGGAACATATAGCATTTTCCTTTTCCTGTATCATTTGGCCGTTGAGAAACACAGCGGAAAGAGGAAACAATTAAATCTTTTGAGAGAGAGAGAGAGAGAGTAATTGTATTGGACTCAATGAAGCAAAAGGTTTCTATTCTATGAAGTTCTAACAGAAATGATGCGATTAAGATTAAATTAGAATATTATTTTGTATCTTTTTCAACCTTTGACTTCTTCTAGAACATAACAGTATGTTAGGTTGAAAGTTTGGCATTGAGGAGTTTTAACGTCAGTTAAAATTGGAAGTAACTACTGGAGAATTATTACGTCTACAAAAACCTACAAAGAAGCTAGAAGTTGTTAGCACTAGCTTGGGGGGTGTTTGGTGGTTGGGAGTTGGGAATTGGGAATTGGGAATTGGGAATTTTCTGGGTAATCATCATCACCGTGCCGTTGATGGAATGTTAGATACAAAGTAAAATTGTTGACTTGAAATTGAAGCTAAATATTAGACCTGTTTGATAGAAGTTTTGAAATAGAACAATAATTCCAAAATAATTAAAATGCTTTGTTTGCTTATGGAAAAATAAAATGGAAATTAAATGAAAGAAAAAGAAAAAAATTAAGCTCAGAAATACTTTTATTTTTTTTTACTTTATCTGAAATTCAAATAAAGGCTAAAGATATTGAAAAAAGTTATCAACTTCTTTTACCAATTGAAGTAAACAGTGTCTACTTAATAACTATCAAAAAAGCGGAATCCTTTTTACTTGTTTCTTGGAATTTAAAATATGATAAGTCACATCAGTTGATAAATAAATTGAATAAAAATTTCGACTGTATATAGCATCTCGATCTCTTTTTCAAAAATGATTCCTCGGCCTAGCTTCCTCAGTTGTTGGAGCTTTCTTCAAAGTGTCATTTGGCTGGTAAACCCCACTTTAATTAATTAAAATAGGTTAAAGACAATTAATTCATAGTTTATGGATAAAGTGGAGACATCAACCCACTTCCTATAATGACATAATAACTCACATCAATGTGATGGAGCCTCATAGCTAGGAGAATTCAATCAATACAACCCACCAAGAAATTTTGATCATTAGGATTCATTTGTTGTTTTTAATTTTTTGGGATAAAAATCATATGACTCGTGTCTAACATGTGGTTCTGTCGAGTACCAACTTACTTGTTTTCATCTCTCTGACTTATCACTGTACCATCCACACTGAAACTGTGATTCCAATTATAAGCACTAGTCTATTCATGTTGAAAATTATGGCCACATGGAATCATGATCAAACTTGGCATCAATGAAGCAGAGTCTCATACATATATATAAAAATATAAGGCTTCTATTATAAGGTGCACCGCAACTTTGCGTAAGATAATCTCCATAGGACTGATTGTAGATCAAATTTTGAAAAACAAGCCGTTGGATTAGATCAACTGCTTATGAATTTCATGTTTGCCAAAAATCACAATGATCCAACAGTCAATTTCTGAAAAATGTCACAGTGAAAAATTGTGACTTTTTTGTTCTTTAAAATGTCATCAGTTTTTCTAGTTAATTTTTTCATAAATTGACCATTGGTTCACTATGATTTTTGGCAGGCATGAAATTCATTAGCAGTTGATCTAATCCAACGGTCAATTTTTTAAAATATGATTTGTATTTGGTCCGATAAAGACCACCTTACGCACAGTTGCGTAAAGTACACCTTATAATAGCATTTGATGGATCTTCATCCCCAAAAGGAGGTTAAAAGTGGGAAACATTCTATTGTCTATGGGTATTAACAATTTACTTAATTAGGCCCCACCCCCACTCTATCATGATTACAATTTACAACAGCCATGAGTCGGAGACTTGTAAAACCCCATTGGTATGGTACCAAAGATTTGGGGGTTGTTTGGCGAATCTAGAAATACAATAAGTTAAAACTGAGTTTTTTATTTCTCAATCCCGATTCAGTAAGTAATGCTTACAGTATATAATCTAACAGCAGTATTTCGAAATATGTATCCTACAATTATCTATTATATTCATGCTTACATAAACTTATATAAGTACATGCCACTATTTATTTCTATCATTATTTGATAAATTCCTTTTTTTTTTTCTGTAATTTATTTGGCCTTATAGAAAATAAATTACAAATAAAATTTTCTTTTCCAAGTCAATTATAAATTGGTTTATTTAAAAACCAAATAGCTAGCAGTAAGAATATGAACATAACTCGATCCAATTTTAAGAATTCCCAAAAAAATCCCGTGAGTTCAAAAGAAGTACTTGTGCTATCCACTTGGTCTAAAAAAAAAAAAGAATAATCCAACCTTTTGTTAAACTAGTCTGCTTCAAATATTACATCCTAACTAGAAGTCGAAACTGAGACTTCTGATTCAAGAGGCGTGATTATCTTTGCTTCCATCAATTGGGATTTAATGCGCAATATTTCAAATTGAAAGAATAAGATTTCCCAAACAATTAATGCCATTAATACACTTACATAAAGCATAAAATAAACTGCCATATCGGTCCACTTAAAAAAAGAAACGTGACACACAACATAAATAAAAAGAAAATCAATTCAATATTTATTTAGGCACCGTTTGGATTTGTTTTTTATAAGTACTTATTTGCTTTTTTAAAATTTTTCTAAGAAAATTTATATTATAAATTTTTAAAAAAGCAAATAAGTACTTATCAAAAACAAATCCAAACGGTGCCTTAGGCATCTTTTGGATTTGTTTTTTATAAGTATCTAATTGCTTTTTTAAAATTTTTTTAAGAAATTACATATTGTAAATTTTTAAAAAAATGAATAAGTACTTATAAAAAACAAATCCAAACGTTGCTTTATTTATTTCAAATAAGCTAACATGTTAATTAGTCTATCTCAACAAATTATGTGAATTAGGGCACAGAACTATCAATCACTTAATGAAGGGTGCTGTGGGTACGTGCGTGCACGCAATTGATCGAGGTCGAACCCCACTTCAAAAAATTATTTAGTTTGTGTAAATTTGGTGTAGTATGATTTATTAGTTGAGGGACGATTCCCAAAGGTGAATGGTTTGGCTGCGGATCATGTATGGTGTGGATTTTTTTTATTTGGCCTTTTGGCCAATGTAAATCAAGTGTTTTGAAAAATCGACTATTGGATTAAATATTATTCCTATGTACTACAGGCATGCCAAAAATCACAGTGATCTGACGGTCGATTTATGAGATACAGACTGTTAAAAATTTTAGTAGTCTGTATACTGTATACACACTGTTAAAATTTTTCATAGTCTGTATCTCATAAATCGACTATCAGATCACTGTGATTTTTGGCATGCTTGTAATACATAGGAATAATATTCAATCCAACGGTCGGTTTTTCAAAACAACTTATTTACATTAGCCAAAAGGCCAAATAAAAAAAAATCCACACCATACACGATCCGCAGCCAAACCAAGCCATGTAGAGTACGAGTTTTTGCCCCCACCTCCTCCATAAAATACCCCACAGCCTGACACAAATTAACTCCAGAAGAAGTTGAAAGTTGAAGTTCTAGATTTCGAATCACATGTTATGCCATGCCATGCCGTTGAGATTGTATAATTGTGGGACAGACGGACATTAAAAGTGCTCGATCCCTCCAGATTAAGGACCACATTTCATAAAATAGAGATTTTGAATTTAAATCCTAATGTCTTACGTGCGAAATCAACGAATGAACAAATTAAACATATGGCATGTTGTAAAAAATAAAAAATAAAAACAGTAAAAAGCACAAAGCGTGAACTCAATGACGGCTTAATTAAGCAACTCTCCATTAATTATTACACTTGTAATGGTTGCATTGCACGTACCGTGGACCTAACCAAAGAAAAAAATAGCAAAATGAATGATGTAATGACTATTGAAGATGTACTGTTGGTGATATATATGTCTTACTGAATTTGACATTAAGCAAACATCCAATCTTTGCATTAAATAGGGAAGATAAATTGAATTAACATTCATACCTCCTTATTACTTCCAAATTTTTTTAAAAATTAAAAATTAAAAATCTTGCTCCTTATTACTTTGAAAATTTGAAAAAGGAAAATCATTGGTTCGACATGCAACTACTAATGGGACACATCACTACTTGACAATCTCATAAGTAGGCCCTTCCGACCCAATTTTCAAAAAATTCGAGTTTCAAATCTTCTCAACAGTTAAGATTCGAACCCTTAACTAATATTCTCATAAGTAGCTCCTCATTATTCTTCTTGAAACAACAATGGTTAAAAAGCCGGTTATAAAAATATAACTAATTTAATTAGAAGGATTTGATCGAACAACTTGATTTCACCAAGGTTTTTTTTTTTTTTTTGATATTATTGGGTACTGATAAATAAAGGAAATAAAAGTGGGTATGTGTTTGTATATAATCTTAGACAATCAACAATCACATACGGAGTATTATATATGCTGGTTTTTATGGGGTTTTTTTTTTTTTTATAAATGTTTTGGACATTATAAGCTGCCGTACAAGTCCAGCATTTCCAGCTGTGGAATTAATCAGGTTAAGAAGATAAGGACCGACCCATGACTGTACAGTTGGGTCCTGAGGTTCAGAAGAAGCCCTCACAAAACAAGATTAATGACTTCACCCATGACCAAACCTAAAACAAACCCAGAGGTGGGGTGGATAAGGAACAAACTAGTCAGTACTTACTTTCGTCATCTTCTCTCTTAATTCTTAAATAATATATATATATATATATATATATATATAGACACACACACAAACTAACAATCATGAAGTCTGCTTCCCCTATAAGGAAACTGAAATTAAATATTATACATGGTACAAAAAGTTAGATTGTGCTTTGTTGTTAATTAAATTATATAGATTATATTAAATATACTATAACCCAGCCTTTGCTGCATCATCTTTCCCTTTTTGCAATTTGCAAATTGCCGGTTTTGATTCTAATTTTTAAAACTTTTATGCATGAAGTTTAAGAGAAAGGGAAGGGCTAATTATTAAGGACTTTAACACTTTTTCCTCTAGAACCCTAAGTGCCCATTTGGAATCTGCTCAAGGAAAGCACAAAATTAAAGTAAATTAAACATTCGGGATTATTAGCTAGGCTACATATTCTCATTATATTATTATTATCCAATGCACCACAAAATGCAGAGATAATGCCTTTTTTATACTTTGAAGACAAGTAGCCTTATCACAACCACTGAAGTCCCAAAATTATATCCATACCTATAACCACACCCATAATGTTATATATATATATATATATATATAACAGAGGAAATAAAAGACTGCCCGTAACAAAAGAAAAGGAAAGTTGATGAGACACTAGTCCCCAGTAAAATACGGATAATAAAGAACATCCCAATTACTAATATCTATCTTTAGGGAAAATATAGAGCACAGTATGGTATCTAAAGGTATTGAGATGAATTAGAATAATTATATGTAACCACCCCCCCAATCTATGCCATTCCACTTTTTGCCTCTTCCTCTGAGACACACAAGATAAGATCATCCCCTCTGGCCCTCTCTCTCTCTCTCTCTCTCTCTCTCTCTCGCTCTCTCTCCTGAGAGGAGATATCAGATTCAGAATTTATAATTCTTTCATCACTGTTTAGAAATAGAAATGGAAAAGGTAGAGATATAAACATTAATATTAAGAGAAGAAGAAATTTAAAATTGTATAGAACAGTAAAAAGGTCATGATCCGAACTAGTCCTAAAATGAATTATAATGAGGGGGAAAAAAACAAAGAAAAGAAAAGAACTGGAATAAATAAAGTACTGCAGCACTTATGAAAATAAATTCCCTTTTGATCAATCTCTCACTTGTTATCCTCAACAAAGTGATCATCATTAATTAAACTGAGAAAAACAAAATCAAAACAAAAAATAAAAATAAAAATAACTAATACCAGTCTTAAAATCTATCTTCAACTACTACTACAACCACTAGTTCTAATTTTATTTCATCAAAGATTAAGAAGAAGATGATGAACCATTAGTGGCAACCTGTGCACTACTACCATTATGATGGTGACCTTGGTTTTCGTTGCTGTTGTTGTTGCTGTTGTTGTTGTTGTTGCTGTTGCTGTTATCAAGATTGTTGGCACTGCCATTAACATCTCTCTTCCCAATGGTGTTCTTATTGTTATGCATCCATACCTTCAATACACCTCTATCAACCCCAATTTCATTACAGAACTCAGCCACCACCTCTTCATTGCTCTTCTGCATCTTCCACCCCACTCTCTCTGCAAATTCTTGCATCTTCTCCTTTTGCCCCTGGCTGAATCGGGTCCTGAACCGTTTTCTCCCATTCGGGTTTGTGGGCGTACCCATTGTTGATGCATGTAAATTCATTGAAGACGTCGTATTAATCTCCAGTGGTGGTGGAGGGCCCGATAAGCCGGCGGAGAGGGCGAGGAGCATGTGGGGTGCGGATGGGTAGTACGAGGAGGAAATCGGCGGCGGAGAGTGTGACCCTGGGCTGCGTGTAGGCTGTGGCGGCGGCGGAGGGTGGTGGCGGTGGTGGGGTTGGTACTCGATGACGTGGGTAGTTGTGGCGGCGGGAGCTGGTAGTTGGGGTTGTTGCTCGTCTGGCTCACGGCGGTGGAAGTTGCGGTGGCAGCCGCAGGCGGCGCATTTTAGCGAGGTGGGATCAGCGGGAGTGGCGGTGGGTGAAGGCATGAACTCTCCGCACCCATCAAGCGCGTGGCCACCTAAGCTAGCCGCGTGGTTCTTCAGACATTCTTTGTAAGAAACCACCACCGGCGCCGCGGTGGTTATGTGGTGGTGATGGTGGTGGTGATACGAGTGGTGCCGCTTCAGTACGCCGTTGGAGAAGGATAAGGGCTTGTTTGGCTGGATCCGTGTTGGGGTCTCAGAATCAGCTTCCGGGGTTTTAGCAGCACTTATTGTAGTCGCTGTGGCAGTAGCTACATCCATGGCTCAAACATCTAGGGTTTATTAAAAGAAATTTACAAGGAGGGTATCTTTATCCATGTTCGAACGGTGAAGGAGGAGGATTTAGATAGAGAAAAAGGGGAGGGAGAGAGATAGATGATAAAGGTTGTTTTTTTTTTTTTTTTCCTCTTTTTATTTTTAGGGTGATTGATGAAGAAGAAGAAGATGATGATGAGTAGTGATGACTGCTAGACTGTTGATAATAAAAATCTGAGTTTTTGTGGTTGTCCGTCCTTCTTAACCACTTGTCTTTTTAACCCTGGTTCTAATCTATGGTTAAGTTTTCTGACCCCACTTGAGGTTAAGATGTCCTGTAATAAATATACCTGGTTACCCAGCTTTCAATTCTGATTTGACTCAGTTTTATTTATTTTCTCTTCTAATTAAGCATTTAATAATTTCACGTAATGCGTTGATTAAAATGATTATTAAGATAATAATCACTGACTCGGGCTAATACTGAGCTGACCAGGTGATTTTGTTTTGGGTAATAATGAATGCTTTTTTTTTTTATGAACCAGAGCAGACCTGCAGGTCTGAGACTGACTGTAACCCACCTTAATTTGTCAAGTTGCAGTAGAGGACGGGACCGCTTCAACAGTAAACTTTTCCCAAATTGATTTTTCCACTCCAATTATATGTCTGTGAAAAGACAAAACCGCCCTTCATTTCACTCCTTATTTTCGTACTCCTATCACATAGAAGAGTGTTTTATTAGGGGCAAAACTATCTTTTGAGCTGAAGTGTGCAGGTACAAAAACTAGGAGTGCGCGTCCCTAAAATTAAAGGTATCTTTGTCGGCCAAGAAAGAATTTTTGGACGTTGAAGGGGTTGTCCGTTAATCATTTTGTCAAAACAAACGACACCGTTTTTGGATTACCTCTCTCGCGTTATCCTTGACAGCAACACCTTCGGGACCTGACCGTTAATTCGGTCGTACCAATTTTTTTACGGACGGACGAAAACACCCTTGAACACAATTCATAATAACAATCAAATCCCCTCCAACAAATGGAGAACACGAGAGTGGGTTGGTGAATAATGATATTGATTAATCCTTAAGAAAGATTGTTGATTTAGAGCCACGTGTCAAAAAGCGAACAAAAGTGGCGACACGTGTGAGTTACACTTTACGCTTCTCAGCTGCCACGTAAGTCTCACTCCGCAGAGATTATATTAAAAGTCAATTAATAATTAATTGTGACCCTTAACGACGATTTTGAAAACTGAAAAAGTAGAAGTATTACGAAAAGTGATATGGTACTTGCGTACTATTTTATTATCATACTTTTCCTTGTCCCTGAACCGTTGAGTGCACTGACTACAGTGTTATTAAATATTTCATGCGAATACTTTTACATGAGATTTAACCAATGGGAATAGAACATCAGGATTTGATGACGTGAACAATCCAATCATGGAGCAGCTGAGGTTTAATCATCGATGAGTGTGTATCCAACGGCTGCATTGAAACTCACAATCTGTAGATTTATTAAATAAGAAGACTGTAGGGGGTAGGGTGTACAGAAGGCTTTTGAAGTTTGACTCTTTAATTTAGCAACTTTTGCACTTTGTACAGTACCCACAATTAGCTAGCTGGCTTATTAATCTACTGACAGATCTTTATGACAATCACAACCGTCGAATTATTGGTCCTGTTTGTCAAAGCATTGAAGCATCTTCAATGCTGAGAATATTTCTGATTAAATTTGACTAGATATTTATTTAAAAAAGCTCCAATAATACAAGCTATTTTTTCACTCTCTCTATTTCTCTTTCACAACAGCTAAGTATAAATTTCTGTAATTTTATGTGTCATGAAGAAAAACAATTTGAGCTAAATTTTAGATGGCTTTTTAGGTCCACTAATGGAGCATGTATTTTTGGGAGCTCTAGCTATAGTTTGAAAATTGCTAGTCTTTCCGTTAATCATGGGAGATATTTTCATAAACGATAGTTCTATATTAACCGACACTTTTACCCGAAATTAAAAATAATCCTGACGTATCGTGGTTTGTGTGGTGTGTGGAAAAGATGGAATCATTTTAACCCGAAGTTTAAAATCTTGTTCCGTGAAGTATTTTTCTTTAAAATGGTGGTAATAAATTTTGTTTTAGTATTTTGTGTTCATAGCAATTTTAAGGATGAAAATTACTTTTAACAACATAGCCGAATAAGCTAGAATAAGCTAGCATGGACTGTTTGATGCATTTTTTTTTATTTCAATTATTTGTTCTCGTGACATTAGATAAATTTGAATTCATATTACTTGTTCTATAATCAGCATCGGAGCTAGTAAAGGCCCAATGTGGACTGAGGTCCCTTACCCCTAAAAATTAACTAAAAAAGGGGAAAATTTTATCCAAAAGTTTGTGTTTAAATCTTTATACAACAAGGTTTGATTTTATAGCATGAGATCCGTAAGATTTTAAAATTTCTTTTTCTTTTTTTAAGCCAGACAATATACATGAGTAGAGTTAGTGGTTAGTCTTTTGATGGGGGAGGAAGCAATAAATGGGTGGGTCAAGAACCTCATTCAAGAGGAATGGAACCCAGAACCATATTCCATAAAGGAAAATACATGAACCACTGAACCAAATCTCGTATTCAAATTCCTTTGTCTATTTGTTATGTTGAACTTAGTATATATATATATATATATGCCATTTACCAATTTTTGAGTTAGTTCTTCTAAGATTAATCTTTGCTCCCTCATAATTATACTACTTTTGATTTTGGCCCCCACTTCACTCATATAATTTTTTTCTTCACAATTAAATCATGACCCATTCATAATATTGTATTTTTATATGAAAATTAACATTAGACCTGAATAATTGCAATGCTTTTCAAATTTGAATTGGTGGGGGAAAAATCATAATTATGAGTAATTCTAAACAGAAATTTCAAGGTGGGGGGTCCAGTAGTTTATTAGGGTTCCACCTGCAAGCTATGAGCTGTGAGTCCTGTGCAAGATCAGGTGCTCATATAAAGACAGACCACCTCACACCTTAAAATTTATCACTTTTAAGAGACAGGGTCACATTGTATGGGGTGGCTTGAAAATTACATTCTCTCTCTGTTTTTTATTTGTTGTTCTTTTTTATTATTTTATTATTTTTAGTTTATGAAAATCTTTAATACTTCATCCCATCATTCTCTCAAATTTGGTCAGCAGGAATTTATTTTAATGAAAGAAATTGAATGTGATGATCTTTGAATTTAAAGGTTATCTATTCCCATGTTCAACGGGTCAGGCTTTTGTATTAAACTTCATCATCTCATGGTCTCAAGTCCATGATAAGGAGTCTAGGGATATAAAGAGGAGCATCAAGTCATCAACTAAATTTTGAGATCTGTGTAGCTTCAAGGATTGACACACTTACACTTATATATAATGATAAATAAATATACGGAATGCTTCCTGTCAAGATGTCTCTATATATGCTCGTTATTGTAAGGACGTTCCTTCTAGAAGTCATAGGAATGATCGATATTTTGAAAAATCGACCGTTGGATTAGATAATCTTCTTATGAATGTCATGTCTGCCAAAAATCAAAGTGATCCGATAATCGGTTTTCAAAATACAGTCCGTGAAACTCTTTGACAGTATTTACCATTAGATGTTGTCAAAGTTGTTTAAATATCTGTATTTTAAAAACCAACCATTGGATCATTATGATTTTTAGTAAACATGACATACATATAAAGATTATCTAATCCAACAGTCGATTTTTTAAAAATAACTCTCCCAGTGAAAGTGTCCTTACGATAAGAGCGTATGGACGTCCTTATAGGATTGATTCTATATATATATAGGGTCATATTCCTATTCATACTTCCTTATATGAGGAGTTGACTTTTTGGCTAATGTAAAATGGGTATTTTGAACAACTAACCGTTGGATTGAATATTAACCCTATGTATAACAGACATACCAAAAATTGCAATGATCTGACCGTTGGCTTTTGAAATACCGATTGTAAAAATATGCATAAAAAGAGTATCTAATCCAATAATTGATTTTTTAAAATCTATTTCGCAATTGATCTTAAGCAATCCACTTTTAACCTTATACAACTTTACGTAAGATGCACCTTACAATAAAATCCCTATATATATAGTGAAATGATCTAGTTAACTACTGCTGACTTATATCTAAATCAGTTAAAATTTATGACCGTTGTATCATCTCATGAATGGAAGCTTTTTTAAGTAATGGGATGATCCAATACCCATAAGTGCTTAGCTAACTAGATCATTACTCTAATATATAAGTTATCCTTACCGCTTGTTTTACCATTAGTTTTACCGTTTGTTCTCAAAACACTAGTATGGGTCCAATTTTTTGAGAAACCGACTGTTGGATTAGAATATCTACGTATGTATGTCATGTATGCAAAAAAACACAATGATCCAACAATCAGTTTGTGAAAAATATCACTATGAAAGATTATTATACTTTGATATTTTAAGAAATAATGCAATTTTTTATATTGAGATGTTTTAAAATCTAACTGTTGGATCAATGTGATTTTTGTTATGTATGACTTACATGAGTAGGGTATCTAAACCAATGGTCAGTTTCTTAAAATATTGGACCCTAGTGTTTTAAGAACGAGGGGTAAAAATAGTGATAAAGCAAGCGGTAAGGGGAACCTATCCCGATATATATATATATATATATAGGTAGAACTGAAATAACTGAACGGATTTTATTTAGTTGTTTATTGAAGTTTAAATTCCTTTATTTATTATTTGCATGGCATTCAAGGTATAAATTCCTTTATTTACCTTATAAATAACATGATCTAAGTATATGATTAATAATAATAAAGGTGGTAAGAATAAAATGTGAGTTTCCCAATCCATGCCACCACAATGTTGAAAGCTCATCTACCAAAATCATTCTCATCTTTGAAAACAGCCAGTCTACCCCTCAATTATTCAGCAAATAGATGAAACCCTTATAATTGATTGTGTGTTTAGACCCATCAGATCATCCCAACCGTCGGTTTTTATTTAATAATAATAATAATTTAAATATGGAAATTGAGTAATTTTAACTTCAAGACATAAACAGTTTCAAAACTGAAAAGACACATGAGGAAGAAGCCTTGGCTTATAATTAAAGATCTGAAACTTAACCTACCTAAAAATTGGATATGATTTTATGAGCAAGTGCAAAACACTGTGGTAGTCCCATCTCAAGAAAGAGAAAGTGCATCAATATTAGAGGGAAATGACTAGACTACATCCACATTCACTCCCTTACCAGAAGAATAAATGTTCTGTCATTTCCATCAAATTAATACACACAAATATATATATATATATATGAGTCATGTTCCTACGAGGATTTCCTTATATGAGGATTTGGCTTTTTGGCTAATGTAAAATGGATACTTTAAAAAACAGACTGTTGGATTTAATATTCTTCTTATGTATGACAGGCATACAAAAAATTATAGTGATCGGACCACTAATTTCTTAAATACAGACTGTTAAGCATTATATAGGTATTTAGTTTTCCTCTATTTAAGAAACCAGTGGTCTCGTCACTGTAATTTTTTGTATGCCTGTCATACATAGGAAGAATAATATTAAATCCAACTATCAGTTTTCAAAATACCCATTTTACATTGGCCAAAAGGCCAAGTCCTCATATAAGGAAGTCCTCACAGGAACGAAACTTTATATATATATGGAAATTATGGTTTTAATTTGGTACAGATCTCGGTTTTTCAAATTTTATGTCACAGTTGGTCATACGGAAATTACCTTATATAACTTTACGTGAATTGCACTTTATAATAGACTCCCTGTGATATTAATCTTAATTATTACTTATAGCATCTTAATTAAATTGCTCAAATCACATTGAATGAGAGTTTGTACTATAATGGGTTTGTGACATTGATGTGAAGTTGCAATACTTGCATGTATTTAAAATTGAAATGGTTCATTATTGAGGGAAGACCCACAATGTCTGGGCTTTTCTGTTATATGAAAATCAATTAGCAGAGGAAAATAAAGTTTTTTGAAAAATGGGTGTCCAGACCCTGTTTTCTTAGGCAAAATCATGGGAAAACTATTTATTACTTTTTGGCCAAATGCGACTCTGACTCAATTTTTCCATACTCAATTATTAACTTTGTGCAAGTCAAGATTTCTTCTTCTTCCCTAAATTAACATTAGGGTTCTGTTTGGTTGTCGGAAATATATATCATATTAAGAGCACTCCATTGGAGACCGACATTAGTATATATATATTGTGTGTCATAATGAAATTATAACATTCTTGACAACCAAACGGAACCCAATAGCACTCCATTGGAGACCGACATTAATATATATATTGTGTCATAATGAAATTATATCATAAATGCCGTCCATATTTCTTTTTGTAACCTCACAGAAATTAAAATTGGCTAAAATTCACCTTCACTTTAACAAGTTTAAATAGTTTTTTTTTTTTATATAAAAAAAACTGAGTTTGAAGCAAGTCAAAATACCTTGGATAAGTGGCCCAGAAGACTCGAAACGGGAACCTCAGACTTAGTACGACGAAACCCAACCATCTTGCTCCTGGTTACCCTTCCTGAATGTCAATTTATGAATGTTGGAATAGTATAAAGGTTACACTTTATAGTATAAGTACAAGACTATAATCCAAGGAACTTAGAAAAATTTCCCAAAGAAATACAAAAAATTTCACTTTCCTCGTAACTGTTACGCTAAGAAAAAGGGGAAGTTCTAAGTCATTTTGGAATCATAGTTTTCTTTCCAGTTGTATATCTTTATACTCTTTTTCAAACTTGTCCAAATTATAAAGAATTTTGTCCTAATTAATCAAAAGGTCCGATTCTCGGAAAATTTTCTATTTTGATCAAATATTTTCAAGGAAAACTGCAAAAATTTTCTATACGAATATTTCTATTGCATGGCATTAAAATTTTGAAATTCTATTTTATTTTTTTCATAGTCATGGAATTTTTTTGTTTTTTGTTTTTGTTTTTTTTTTTTTTTTTTGCTCGGATTTTTTATTTTTTATCCATATCACCATGGGATCCAGCTCCTCTTGATCGATGTCCACTTATCCCACATTTTTGCCAGATTATTATTAGTTGATTAAGAGTGCTAAATAATATTTTGATTCGATGATTTTAATTAAAACCAGATGATTTCCATTGTATGTTTCAGTAATTTTCAATGATGTAATATCCTTCAAAATGTTTAAGAAAACAATGGTACATGTGAAACAGTTAAAAATTACCAATTTCTTTAAGAATTCTTTCAGGATAATAATAAATAAAAAATAAAAAATTGATCCACGTGAAATGGATTGTTAAAGACAGGTTAAATATGTGGATGAAGTAATATTTTCATTTCTTTAAAATAATAATAATAATATAAAGAGATTGATTTGCTTTGTAGAGCGATAGAATATTAAAATTTCATGAATTAGATGGGTTAATCTGCCAGTTTTTGTCTCCCCTAGTGATGTATAAACAAGAGCAATGGTCATGCCAACAACCAGCACAGCTTGTGTGCAATAATTGTAATCTTTTTAATTTTAAAAGGGTATCAGTAAAGCTATTGAGAGGACATGTATCATTAAATTTATCACATTGAATTTGTTTTATTAGTATAAATTCAATTAAAAATATGTTAAATTGAGTCTGTACCTATTAGATCAAAATACCTTGATATAAAATTCCGATTAAATGTTATTACATATCAAAATTTGATCAATCCACGCGATCAAATCAAATCACACAAAATAAAAATAAAAATAAAAATGATGAAATTTTGTACTTGAGAACCTTGGAAGGTCGTTTTTCCAACCATACGGCTTGTCTGATGATAATAAAAAAAAGTCATAAAATAAAAAAAGATCTCATGAATACAACCATGAAGGTGACCTCACAGTAATTTTGCCCTTTGGGATTCAAGTAGGCCAAATGGTTATATAGTTGTGAATGTCGTTTTAGTGGGTTAAAATGCTTTAATTTTCTGCAATCCAGGGAAAAGAGAGAGAGAGATTCCATGGGCCCATTCCTTCTTTAATAGTTTTTATGTTATCTGGGCCCATAAATCCCATTTCAAATCTTGGATGATCCTTTTGACATAGGGTTTTTTTTTTTTTTTGGGTTTGGGTTGAAAATAACCAATAGAAAATTAGTTATATGGTAATCCGGCCAAAACACTTGTAATGGAGGAGGAAATCAAATGAAATCCATTTATCATGCAATTGCATGTGCAAGAAAATCTCTTTTGGATCTACAGAAAGAGGTTGATAAGCTTCTCTCTCTCTCTCTCTATATATATATATATATATAGGAATGCTAAGGTCAGGTTGACCTAAGTTGTATTAGGTCACCTCATTTACAACCATTTGTACAGTACATTTTGAAAAACCAACCATTGAATTTGATATCCCTCTTATGTATGTTGTGTCTGTCAAAAACCAGTGTGGTCCAACAATTTGTTTCAGGAAAAAAAAAGATGATGACATTTTTAGAACAAAAGGTCACAGTTATACACCATGACATTATTCAAAAACTGACCGTTCGAGCACTGTGATTTTCGGCAGACATGACATATATAAGAGGAGTATCAAATCCAACGGTCAGTTGTTCACAATATACTATGAAAATGGTTGTAATTGAGTTGATTTGATACAACTCGACCTGACTTTATGGGCAGTCCTATTCCATACCCATTTTACATGTTTTTATTGCATCAACCAAGAGCTCTCACATGGTTGGATGCATTCTTAAAAATAGCAATTTCCGATCAAATCAATATAAATGAAATAAACATAAGGCTATATAGTTGCAAAGATCACATGTTTGATATAAGGAATTCTGTGCAAATAATGCAAATAATGCAATTTATTTCGGTTTGTTGTTATATTAGTCTCGTGACCAAATGAACAATAATTGTCCATCAAATGCGATGTAGACATGCTTCTTGTCCTCATTAAGTTCGTTAACCTTTTAATGTCACATTCTTTTATTGCGCGCACCTTAATTATTCAACAGGGAAAATCCCACCAATTCAACTTGTTTTAGATAATGGGATAGAATTTTGAATCTCTAACCTCCTTCGGAGAGATACTACTAGGCTACAAGACTAATGATGTGGCGTTCAAGTGCAAAAATCCATGGTCACACATTGAACTTAATTGGAAGTATACCTGGGCCATGAACATGCACCTGAGAATTTGAAACTCAATATCTGTCAGAGACAGGCCCAGCCCGAAGTCTAATTTAAAGACTGTTTAGGCCTAAGGCACCTGTGTGGCTCTAGGGCTGTTTTGGTTTCAAGGCCCATGCCCGTGTGTGCGATGTGGTCCGATTTTAAAGCCCATTAAAGTGTCTTCCCAGCTCACTGCCTCACGGAACAATTTAGATCAAAACAATCAAAATGGCTTCTGACAAATCTACCTAAGTGTCCTTTCAAATTGTACACTTCCTTAAATTTCTGGAAACAAAACTAATTTATGTATGAGATTTGTGGGAGCGCAGATAGATAACAACTGCCCATGGGCCATGGGCCTACATGCCTCTTTGAGGTGCTATACCAATTAGTGTGGTCCAGCAGAGTCCCCATTTGAGATTTCCAATTAGTGTGGTCCAGCAGAGTCCCCATTTTAGATTTCTTTAATTTGACCAAAAGTTTCCTCTTGAAAATAATTATCATTTTACTACAGTTTTATGAGAAAATATGATCTCAATTTGGTCATTTTAAAAAATATATTCCAGGCTCGATCAGATTAAAAAATATTTTAAATGCAAAAACGTCAATTTGGTCAAAAGTTCTAAGCACAATTAGTATAGTTGATCTTATGCAATCTAATGTAGGGCATTAGAATGGACCATGTAAAGTGTCGTATCACAGGCGTGTCGGAGAAGTATCGTGTCATGTCCAATATGTGTCCAACACTACAATAGCACCTCTAGAAAAGTGTTCAAACTTCTCAAGTAGATATAGTTGGGCTCTCGTATCATGGTAGTCGAGCTCTACTCACTTCAAAGCTCATTTTATTGAATTCCAAAATGAGAGTGGATATTGCAATCCCAAAGATTAATTTCTATACGCCATGAATCACTATTCCAAATATGCCTATAGGCAAATTAACCATCAAAAACATCTAAAAGTATAATAAAATATATATATATATATATATAGTGATTAATAGAATTAGGGCTAAACTAGGGTTGGGGGTACTTTAGAAAAAAATTTAGATTTGTTGATCAAATAATGAAATTTAAATAACATTTTTGGACTATCCCCACCCTTCCAAAATACAATATTAGTGGTTGTTGGGTTTGCCTTCATGGAAAGAAGTAAGATCAGGGTCACGGTTAGCTGTGATTTTATTTGGGAAGGGATATTGTAATCCATAAGTTGGTTTTTCCATATCCCATTAGTCTTTAAATATAGGGAAAATGATCAATAGGCCCCTGAAAATGATTTTTTTTATCAACAAGTCTAAAGGATAAGATCTTTACATGCAACTCTGATTTTGCATGTAATTGTGGTCTCAAGATTTACAGAAAGTCATGAATCTTTATAAAACTTCACTCTATATTTTCAAACATTTATGAGTCATGCATATCTGATTTTGCATGTAATTGTGGTCTTACAGAGAGTCATGAATCTCTGTAAAACTTCACTTTATGTTTTCAAATATTTATAAGTTATGCATCTCTGATTTTGATTTACAAAAAAGTTATGATTTTTTTATACTTTGAGTCATAAATCTATGCACTATTTTGGGATTTTTTTTTTTAACATGGTTGTTTGGTTTTAAATAAGTACGAGAATGGTTATGTATCTCTGTGCTTAGTTTCGAGTTTTTGAACATATGTGGCTATTTGGTTTGAAATTTGCATGGACATCATGGTTATGGTCATGTATATTTATGTATGTTTAAATATGGTATGCTTCAAGAAATAGAGCTATGAAACTTGACTCAACGATTTTTTGTATTTTTTCATTTATGTAAATTTTTGTATCTAATCAAAGCTAAATATGTTTAATTCTTTTTAAAAATGATTTTGCTATATGAAAATCTTGCATGGATAGCAATATCAAAATTTGAAATTTCAAAATTGTTGAAATAGGGACAAGATTTTAGGAATTTAGATATGAATATTTAAAAATTAATTTGGTAACCTCCAAATATGGAATAAATTCACATATGGATAATTGTGTCTTTTTATGCACTAAACTGAAGAGTCATGTATCACCAAAAACCTAGAGACCTATTGGTATAGGCATCTTATACCAGGGTCTTATTGGTATAAAACCCTTAAATATATCCCATAATTTCATAAACATATCCCGCAAATTTCCCAAAATACCGCATTTTAGTCCTAATTTATTTTGTCAATGCACCTCAATTTCATTTTTCAAAAACATTTTGTACAATTCGATCATATAAGACAGAAAAAAATCAATTTATGCGATAGAAGCTGATCGAACAAATTCATTACGTTCAGTTATTTTTTATCAAACATAATGAATTTGTTCTGTCAACTTTTGTTCAATAAATTGATTTTGTTATGCCATCTTTGACTGAACATAATGAATATGTTCATATGTGCAACTTTGAATGACTCGCAATTTTGAAAAAAAACAAAAACAAAAACAAAAAAAGCTTTAAGAAGTTTAACCTTTGTACTGCTATCAGCCTCCTCCTAAACATTCATTTTCTTCTCCATTAATTGTAAACTGGTCAAAAAATGTAAAAAATATATATCAAAATCTAATCAATTTATATAAGATGAGTGGTTAGAGAGATGGGTAGGGTTTAGATGGAATGATGAAGGAGAATAAAAGGAGAATGAGTAAAATGGGTAGTGTTCCCGGTGTAAATGCTGCGGTCTCGAGACCTCTGGTGTAAGGTCTTAATGCGCGGGCGTGCCAGGGCTCGAAAAGCCCAAAGACCGTGTAAACACGACCTCTAGCACCTTCTAGGCCGAGAATCCAAGAAAAATCTTAGATGCCTAGTTGGTCACTTTAAAATTAAAATGGGAATCAGGCGATTGACGAAAATCAGAGGTTAATCCTCTTGGGTTCTAGTGTTAATGAATCTAAAAGACTAAGAAATAATGACTTAATGGAAGAAAATATAAATTAGAAATAAAGAGATGCATTGACTGAAATTAAACTAAATGGAATTGAAATGACAAAAGAAATATTACATTGATGAACTAAACAGAAAATGAATTCCATTACTAACTTAAACTTAAGAAATTAGAAATCAAAGGATGCAATTACCAACTAACCGAACAAACTAATGGAATGCTACTGGAAAATGACGAACTGCTACTGTTGCAAATGATGATCGACGACTGCTACTGAAAACGAAAATTAACTACTGCTTTGATGAACGCTGCTAATGAAGAAAATTTGCCATGGGCTGTTGGATTGACGTTGTGTCCTTTCTTGCTGCTGCTGCTGCATCATATTTATAGCAGTTGGGCTGTTAACTGCCTTGGCCCATTATCCACTTCCTTATTTGATGGCCCATTATCCCATTTCCAAAAAACTGCTCATCACTAGTTCTAGAAACTGCCCAACTGCTTTGTGCTCCACATCATGCTGCCACGTGGCTAAATCTCCCCATATTCTAGAAGCTTGCATGGCATTATTCTTTCCAATTTCAGTATGCCTACGTGGCACTTCTATGATGCCTACATGGCATTTTTTATAGTAAACACTTTGCCCCCCTATTTGGAACTTGATTAAAAAATCAAATTTCAAATATGTTTAGATAAGCTTTAAAGCCTTCCTTAATTATCTCACGAAATCCCATAATATCTGCCGTCTGTTATTATCACTTCTTATGGGAAATCAAATCTTCATGAGTACCGGGGTTTACCTTGATTTGACTTAAACCAGCTGCTGTCCTCTCAACTTTCCATTTTCCTTTTCTCTCTTCGTCTTCTTCCTGTTCACCGTACCTTCCAACCATGTCTACCCATACCTCCAATCCGCCATCACCAGATTCTGAGAAGTTCTCCGATGACCTTAGAGAACAACTTGACCCGGTGATCAACAGTCAGGTAATCTCTTCCAACATTATTGGTCCTTTCTTTAAGTGCCCTTCTATCCCTGAGCTTTTGCATTCTTATTATCCTCTGTTTGTAAATGAAAGTTTGCTCTTAGAATCTAAGGGTCTAAACTGCTCTGAATGGGGAAAAACCCAAAGAACCTGGCCAAAACCTAGTTCTGATTGGAAAACCTGGGTCGATAAACTTGAACCCCAGTTTGGACCTCTTTGGAAGGACCTAGGTATTTATCACCATATCATGCTGAGTACAAACACTATTCCCATGGATAAAAACCTTTTGGCAGCTGCATCTTGTTTTTGGAGTCGTTCCCTTAACGCCTTTCTTTTTCCGTGTGGCCCCATGTCTCCCACTATACTGGATGTATGTGCGTTGACGGGCCTTCCACCAATTGGAGATCTCCCCTCTGCCATTTATGACCCTGAGTCAAACCTGGATTTTTCTTTCTCTAATGCTACTTCTTCTTGGACTGTGTATCAAAAATCTGAGTACCAACCCAACACTTTTTCTCCCAATATATCTCAACAAGAACACTGTGCTTTTCTGTTAATGTGGTTGTGTCGATTTGTCCTATGCGTTTCTGCTGGACAAATGACGCAAGAGTATCATCGGATTGCTATAGCCTTAGCTTCGGGCCGAAAGATGGCCTTAGCTCCTTTTGTCTTGTCTCATCTGTATAGAGGTCTTGCGGAACTTTGTAAAAGGTCTTTATGCATAACCGGAGGTCCTCTTTGGTTATTGCAATTGTGGTTCTTTGAATATTTCCCGGACCTTTTTCAATGTACAGTCATCTCAGAGGCCTACCCAACTTATGGTTTTAAGTGGGTAAGGCCTTATTTTGAGCCAAAATCCTTTTCTGAGTATATCACCTTTTTCTGGAAGGTTTCCTTTGACCGTTCTAATTCTTTATTCTTTCCTTTTGGCGGTCGCCAATATGGTCCTCCATGGTTCACCCTTCAGCCCCCTTTTGTAGGTCTTCATCTTATTGAACAGAAACTGATATGGGCTTCCTACCTTGTTGGTAGAGAGCTCCATTATGGTGGCAATTTTGACCCTAGAAATAAGAAAATAGGAATTGAGTATTACTCCCCTAATCTTTTCAGTAGACAATTTGGGTTTACCCAAGGTCTTCCTGCTCCACCATTTTTATACTCTGTGAACTGCCCTCCTCACTCTCGGAGAATTTATGATCAAGGTGATAAATTGAGAGAGATGAATTCCACTTTCTTGGACAATTTAAAAGATTTTCTTCTTCCCCATCTCCCAAACAAACCCTCAACCACTTTGTCTTTTAAACTTTGGTGGCTCGATTGCTTCAAAAGAGTGTCTAACCATGGTCTTCACATTTTACTTGACCGGTTGTCTAAGGCCTTAGAACCAATCTCTGGCAGTGACAAGCCCACCAAGCCTCCCAAAGTTAAAAGAACAGGAAAAACAGGTAATCACCTCCACTTGTTTTTTAATTTCCCAAAAAGGAGTACCTCTTCTTATACTCTTCTTGTTTCAGGTGTAGCTGCCTCTATTGGTTTGCCTTCTGCTACCATTCCCAGTACTGAACCTCCAAAAGAACTTCCAAAGAGGAAAAAGTCAACCCCTAAACCTGGGCATGGTCCTCGTAGGTCATCCAATAGATTAAAGTCTTCATCAAGATCTTCTCCTAGCTCAGGTAGCACTGTCCCTGTTGATATTTCTGATGATGAAGGTTCTAGAGGAGGTGGTATTGAAGTGAAAGTTGAAAGTCCTCCTACCAAAAGATCTAAAACCTCTGGTAGTCCTTTTCCTTCTCCCACTGTTAGCCCTTTACCAATGGAAAAAGATTCCACTGCCACATCCACCATGTTTAATCCCCCAAGTATCCAATCTTCTGATATCCCAGATGATCTCGAGGCTTGGACAGCCTCTCTTGACTCAATTTCAATGCAGACTGATAATCCCTTTGTCCCTTCTTCTGTTGAGGTACCCCTTGAGATGCCTCATGAGGCTAAAATTCTGACTGTGAAGGCTCAGTTCCTTGAGATCTATCGAGCTCCTCTTTCTAGTATCTCTTTTGAAATGGCTCGGGATCTTCAAGAACACTTTGTTTTTCTGAAAGGAATCCCCAGTTTGGCCCCCACTATAAGCTCCTTGGAAAGTCACATTACCCAACTCCCAGATCTTGTGAGAGAGTTTCAAGACAGCTATGCAGAGAGACGTACTTGTGAGGCGTTACTCAAACGTAGGCAAGACCTTAAGGTCTCCATCGATAATCTGGTACCCTCTATCATTAAGTCTCGGACTGTTCGTGACTCTGAACAAGGAAAGCTGTCTAATCTTATTGCTGAGACTGATGATCTTCGCAAACAGATTGCTGACCTTCAAGCTGCTCTGGTTGTTAAGGAAGGTGAAGTTTCTGCTCAAAAGATTGTCGTTCAGAACACTCAACAAATGGTGGCTGATGGCTGGAAGAACGTGGAGAAAATGGGTCTTGAGTATAAAGCTTCTGCATCCAACGTGCCTACTTGGGAATCAAAGGCCAGAGATGCAAAGTACAAAGAGTCTGAGGTGATGACCACATGGAGCAGGATTCCAAGTGTTAACTTCTAAGTCAGGCCGTTTTAAAACAATTATTTTGGGTTTCTTGGATAATTTCATTTCTCCTTTCCTTTCTTTTCTTTATGCACTTCGAACAATTATCTAGCTTTGTTTATTTTGGAAAGGTCTTAAACGGCCTTAAATTGCTATATGACTAAGGTTTTTTATTCTGAACGGTCTCCCATAAGGTAGGATAATACCTTTTAAGAAACCGTCCATTAATGGACTTTATAACATTTCCTGTAGACAATTCTTGGATAGAATATACTCCCCCAGGTATTACTTTTAATATTTTAAATGGTCCTTCCCAATTTGGGGACCACTTCCCGAACCTAGGATCCTTAGTCCCCAAAGGTAGGACAACTTTCCATACTATATCATCAACTGAGAAGGCCTTATATTTTACCTTTTTATTATAGGCCTTTGCTATTTTCTTTTTCTGGACCTCTATAGAATTTAAGGCCCTAAGTCTTTCTTCTGTCAAATTTTCCAACTCTAACAACATAGCCTCATTATACTCTGCTGGTAGTAAATCATTTTGAAAGGCTATTCTCATTGAAGGTATTGTGACCTCCATTGGCAAAACGGCATCATGGCCAAAGGTCAATGCATAAGGAGTAGTTTTTATGCTTTCCTTATACGATGTCCTATAAGCCCATAAGACTTCTGATAATTGTGTATGCCATTGCCTTGGATTATCATCTAACATCTTACTCAAAATCTGTTTAATAGTTTTATTTACGGCCTCAACTTGTCCATTGGCCTGTGCGTAATATGGAGTAGAGTTAGTAAGTTTAATTCCATATTCTCTAGCAAAGGCCTTTATCTGATCTCCCATAAAGGCCTTAGCTTGATCAGTATTAATGGTCTCAGGCAGTCCAAACCTATGAATAATATGCTCTTTGATAAATCCTATCACAGCATTTTGGTCTACTATTTTCATTGGTTTCGCCTCAGTCCATTTAGAAAAATAATCCGTGGCCACTATAATAAAGCAGTGCAAATTTGAGGAAGGAGGATATATTTTACCAATAACATCGATGGCCCAACCTCTAAAAGGCCATGGTTTTATAATATAATTTAAATCAGTGGAAGGTATATGTTGGATTTGGCCATGTTTTTGACAAGACTCACAACCTTTAGCAAATTTAATACAATCTCCTAAAACTGTAGGCCAGTAATATCCATACCTCCAAACAAGCCACCTCATTTTGATGCCAGCCTGGTGAGCTCCACAAACACCTTCATGAATTTCCCCCATCAACAGTAAGGCCTCAGAATTGTTAACACATTTCAACAAAAGGCCTTCTTCTGTTTTTCTGAAAAGTTCTCCTGCATATATCACAAAATGAATAGCAAGCATTTTAATCTTTTTATCACAAGGCATACCTGGGTTAGTTAGCCTCCTTATTATTGGTTCTCTCCAATCTTGTTGGCTTTCTTCAATATCATGTATTTCAAAATTTACTTCCCTGGTTTTGATAGAAGGTAATGCTTTCTTTTCTACCACCACATTCCTTTTCGTTTGTCCTCCAGTGAGTTTAAGACCTGAGGCTAGCTGTGCTAACTCATTTGCATCTTCATTTTCTTCTCTTGGTTTATGTATCAAAACCACATCATCAAATGAATCAAGTAATTGGGAAGCAATAGAAAAATATGGTAACAAAGCCCAACTATTACATTTGAATTTGCCTGCTAATTGATTCAGAATCAATTGTGAATCTCCAATAACTTCTACTGTTTTCACACCCATCTCATGCAATATCTCAAGGCCTATAATTAAGGCCTCATATTCGGCTTGATTGTTACTACATTCAAAATCAAATTGATAGGCATGTTCATATTTAACACCATTTGGAGATGTAATAACTATGCCAGCCCCGGACTTTCTTTCCGTCCTTGATCCATCAAATTCTAGTTTCCATGCCACATGTTCTATCATCCCCAAATCTACCTCCACCTCTTTTAAGACATCATTTGGATGGTCTGCTAAAAAGTCAGCAAGGACTTGGCCTTTTACTGCTTTCTGTGGCATATATTTTATTGCATAACCTGATATAGCAAATGCCCATCTTCCAATCCTACTTCTAGAAATAGGTCTTGATAGCATATACTTTACTAAATCGGTTTTGGATATAACATACACAGTATTTGACATAAAGTAATGTTTAAGTTTATCCGCAGTATAAAACAAAGAAAGACAAGCCTTTTCTATTGGAGAATATCTTTGTTCAGTACATGTAAAGGTCTTACTTAAATAATAAACTGCCTGTTCATGGCCTTGTTCATTTACTTGTGCTAACATTGCACCCAGAGACCTTTCTGTAGTTGACAAATAAAGCCTTAAACTCTTATGTGGTACAGGAGGAATTAAAACTGGAGGCTTCGTAAGATACTCCTTAATCTGGTCGAAGGCCTTCTGATGCTCGGCCTCCCATTTAAACTCCTCGCAGGCCTTGAGCTTTAACAAAGGTGAGAAAATAGAAGTTCTTCCTGAAAGATTAGATATAAATCGACGCAGAAAATTAATTTGACCCATAAACTTCTGTAACTCATTCTTATTCATAGGTGGTTTAACTTCCCTAATGGCCTTTGACTTATTTTTATCCACCTCTATGCCTCTTTGATGAACTAAAAACCCAAGAAAGTTTCCAGCTCTAACTCCAAAGGCACATTTTGCTGGATTCATCTTCAGTTTATATTTCCTCATTCTTTCGAAGGCCATTTTGAGATCTTTCAAATGATCAAGGTCTTCTTTTGATTTAACTACTATATCATCAATATAGACCTCGACGGATTTCCCTATTAAATCATGGAAAATAACATTCATTGCCTGCTGGTATGTAGCTCCAGCATTAATAAGGCCAAATGACATTTTTACCCATGCATACATTCCTATGGCTCCTGGACATCTAAAGGCTGTTTTATGAACGTCTTCTTCACTTATGAAGATCTGATTGTAACCAGAGTGGCCGTCCATAAAAGATAAGATCTTATGGCCGGCTGCTCTGTCTACTAATAAATCAGCTACAGGCATAGGGTATTCATCCTTAGGGGTTGCGAGATTCAAATTTCTAAAATCTATACATACCCTAAGTTTGCCATTTTTCTTAACTACTGGAACAATATTTGAAACCCACTCAGCGTACCTTATTGGTTTGATGAAACCAGCTTTCAGCAGCCTCTCTATTTCCTCTTTGATCTTCATGGTTACTTCCAAGGTCATCCTCCTTGGTGGTTGTTTGAAAGGCTTGAATCCAGGCTTTGTTGGCAAACGATGCTCCACCAATTTTCTGTCTAGGCCCGGCATTTCGTGATAATCCCAAGCAAAACAATCTTGGAATTCTTTAAGAAGCTTGATGATTTCTTCCTTAGTGTCTTTCTCCAAAATGCCGCTTACAAAGGTTGGCCTTCTATTTTGGTCATCCCCCAAATTAATTTCTTCTAGTGGATCTTGGACCTCTGCTCTGAGGTCTTTTTGTTGTGCAGGTTCCACTTCAAGATCTTTCAAACCGAAACTGTCTTCTTTCATGACTTCAACATCTTCTTCTAGTATACATTCAGCCTCTGATATTTCGCAAAGGCTTTCCTCTTTGTTATATATCAACAGTTTATTGAAAAGGTCTCGAATTAAACCTTTTCGTTGATCTTCAAATGGTCTGCAACTCATGGAATCTCCTCTATACTGCAGCTTGACAACGGCTGGTCAAGTAAAATCGCCCCAGGCCTCGTTGTCTCTTGTATCACTCTTTCTACCGCTCTTTTTGAGTAAAGGTCAATTGCTGTGGTCATTTCTTTGGGTTTTCCTTCTTTGTCAGTGCCTATAAATTTGATTGGACCCACGTCTCCCCCATATAGATGAGCTTCTGCCGCATTGGATCCTGCAATAAAAGGTCTCTGGTCTGCCCATACAACTTCTACTTTGCTGCCGTTCCATAAGATTAAGAATTGATGTAGAGATGAGGGGACGCACCAATTGGAGTGAATCCAATCTCTGCCAAGAAGTGCATTATACGATGCAGTCGAATCTACCACAAAAAAGGCAGATAAGCATTCCCTGTTTCCAACCGCTAAGATTACAGGGAGAACTCCCTTAGTCTTTGTAACTCAACCAGAAAAATTTGCAACTGTCACATCCGTAGGTATAAGATCTGACTCTGTCTTTCCAAGCTTTTTCAAACTTGTGCTTGGAAGGATATTAACAGCCGCTCCGTTATCAACTAAAACCCTCTGCATGGGTCTCCCATCCATATGAACATTGATGAAGAGAGGCCTTAGGTGTTGAGTCATTTTCTCTGATGGTTTTTCGAACACTATATTCTCTGACCTTTCTATTTCTCCATCTTCGTTGACCATTTCCACTTCTTCAATGACTACCGATGTACCCTTTGGCCTATGTGCTTCTTTCTCAATTTCGATGGGTTCCTCATCTTCTCTTGCTTGAAAGATTAATGGCAAGGTAAATGCCATGTTGCAACCCAATATTGGTGGAAGACTTCCGAATTGTAGAGAGAAGTTGTCTTCATCACTGTCTAGCTTGAAACTTGTGTTGTCTTCATCATTTTCCACCATAGGATCTTCTTGATTTTCTGGTTGTCTGATTGTCTCGCCCGATTGTGAGGAAAGACCTTGATCTTTATTAGTCGTTAAACTAAAAGATCTGTCTTCTATCTCTTCAAGTGTTGAAATGATCCCTTTTGTAACGGTTTTCATCTCCATATTGTCGCCTTTTGAGATCTCTCGGACTTTCCTGCGGTCTCTATTAACAGTCACAGTTAGATTTTTACATACCTCATTTGTGTCAGAATTTGAAGATGTTTGAAAAGATCTTCTGTACTCCGCCCTCCTTCTTTGAAACCTTCTCTTTTGTGTTCTGGTAAGAGGACACGGGAACTTAGGGTGTTCCAACCTGGTCCATACCCCTTCCCTGGTTAAAGGAGGTCTGATCATTCTTGATTTTTGGTTAGCAACAACCCCCTGAGGCCTCTGTACTGGAACTTTTGGTACCCACCTTTTCTGGACACGAGGAAAACCGTGGTGTCCTTGAAATCTCTGAAAATGATAAGGCCTCATGAAAGGCCTTGGACGGGTTTCCAGATTCAAAGAATTATGGCAGTTGCAACAAATCTGAGGTCTAGTAGGTTTTGGAATGAAGGGAACTCTTGGAGACTGAAAGTTCCAAGGTCTCTCGTTCCTGAACCAACGTTGCTGGAAATGTGGGAGATTTCTTGGATAATGATTTTGCACTTGGTTCCTCGACAAAGATCTTAAATCAGTTGAAGCTACAGCAATCTCGGCTATTGGGAACGGATCAGTGTCTACTGCCATGGCTTCTTTGTCCTTCTCAGGGAATCTTAAAAGGCCTTTGTCAATGCAATCCTGTATTACATGTCGGAAAATAACACAATTGTTAGTATCATGGGACCTTGTCGCATGCCATTTACAAAAATCCCCAGTTTCACGACCAGGAAGTTTATGGCCATCTAAAAGCCTGATAAATTTCCCGGCCAATAAGTGGTCAAATATCTCAGATGCTTTTGATAAATCGAATGAAAATTTTCTTTTAACATCCATAAGATTTTTCCTAACTTTTGGGTCATGAGGGGCCTCCATGTCTTTTTTCTTTAAGGCCTGACAAACAAAAGGTTTCCTAGCAATAACCTCAGCCAAATCTACTTCAAAATTCGGGTCATGATAATATGTTCCAAACGAAGAGGCTTTTCTCTGATCTTCTTCCCTCAAAAGCCTCTCATATCTAGAAGCTCTAGCAGATAATTCAAAAAGGTCTTCGAAGTCCATGCCTTCGAATTTCTTTCGTAATTCTAGTTCAAGGCCATTTTGAGCGAGTTTGACAAACTCTTGCTCGGGTAAGTAGACAGTGCATCTATTTCTGGCCTTTTTAAACCTCGATATGTATTGTTCTGCACTCTCACCGGATAACTGTCTAAATTTAGACAAATCGGCCATTGTTATTTCAGGTTCCGACCTATAGAATTGCATATGAAAACGCTCTTCCATTTGTCTCCAATTTAGAATTGAATTTGGAGGAAGACTTATATACCAAGTGAAAGCTGTTCCAGTCAAAGAATTGCCAAAAAGTCTTAATTTCAAGTTGTCATTGGCCGAAACCTCACCACACTGTATGGTAAAACGGCCAATGTGCTCAATAGTGGACTGACCACCTTCCCCTGAAAACAAAGTGAACTCAGGTACCTTATAACCTCTAGGAAAATCATTGCACTGGTCTATCCATTCAGGATATGGCTTTCTGTACAAAGGCCTTATAATTCTTCTCTGATTACCTGCAGCAAGGCATTCTTGGACTATGTTAACAATATCATCACGGTCAGGTGCATTACCTCTATTAATATTTTCTAAAGGTCTTTCAGAGGTAAATGTCGGATTTTGAAAAATCTCGTAAGGTCTCCCACCAGCAATGCTATTAAACGTACGTCCATTTTGCCCCCCGGGTATTTGGTTCGTAAAGTCACTCATGTTGGTGGGTCTAGGTCTAAAGTCATCATCAGTCCAAGTATTTAGACCTTGATTTCCTCTTGTGTTTTGCCCCCCGGGTGTATTGATAAACAAAGGTTGTTTACCAATATTTTTTGACCCAACATCAGGCCCTAGATGAGGCCTTCTGGTTGCAGTGTGTGATCCTTCAAAGTTTGAACGATCAAGTTGGCCATTTCTCAAAGGAGGCGGAACATATGGCCTCTCATCCTCTATAGGATTGGTCATTGGTGGGATAGGAGTATGTGAAGCAAGTTTAAGACCTTGGTTGCTAGACTCACCTTTCTCAGTTACATTCATTCCTGATTCTAAGGCTTTTCCTGCTGAAACATGAATTTTAGAAGCCTCTTGATCAATTAAACCACAAGGTCGACCATTATCCCCAACTGTCTTCTTCATAAGACTTGTCATGGTCTCAAAGAATTCTTTTTGTTGTTTAGATAGATTTTCACTCAACTTCTCAAACTGTAGTGACAAGACTTCGGTCATACGGTTAGGTATGTCTAGAATGGCCTTATACATATCATTTTGACTAATTTCTAACATAGAGTTTTCCTCCTCTTGAGAACCATCCGAAGATGTCCCATGACTTTCA
>JAESVK010000695.1:1354660-1383481 GCA_017140935.1 Hamamelis virginiana | reverse complement strand
TTGAGAGAAAAAAAAAGAAAAAGAATAAAAGGCCTTTTCTTTTTGGAATAACATAATTCTTTAATTATTTCCCACCTTTAATAAAGTTTTCAGTTTTTTCTTTTGACTTTTATGTCCTTGTGGAGCCCATTTCCCCACAACCCACTTTAACTAACTTTTCACCCCTAGACTTTAATGCACCCTCACAAATTGTTAATTCACTATCAAATCAATATTTCCACTCGGTTCGCGCTTTCTTTTGCCTCTTAATCAACTACTACTCCTTAATCAAATGCACCAATAATTAATGTATTTATTTTTCTTTCTCAAATTTTGTTATTTATCCCACCAACCCCATCTTATCTTTTACCAATGCTATCCGCGTTGCAGGAATAGCATTTGGCGCTTTAAATTTGTCAACCAACTGCCATAATGACCGATTTGTTTCTTATGTAAAAAAAAAATTTAGTTTTATATATTTTGGTATTATGTGTTTTTGTACGGTCAGTTGCATAATATATTTTAAAAAATCATCCGTTAGATAAAATATTCATCTTATGAATGTCATGCCTGTCAAAAATTACAATGATCCCGGCAAAATGTGACATTTCGAATTGCAAGAATAGAGTTTTTCCAATCAATTTATTTTTTTTTCAAAAACCGACCGTTGGATCACTGTTATTTTTGGCAAGTATGACATTCATAAGATAAATATTTTATCCAACGGTCAATTTTTCAAAATAAGTTCTGCCACTGACTCTACTAAAATGCAAAATACCAAAATATATTATGAAGTTTTGCTGGTATGCGGGTAAAATAGGAATTTTGTTCTTATATATGTGATTGTGTAGCGCGGATATCATCCGCCATAAAATAATGTTTTTCGTGTTTTACACATTTTTTTTTTTAATTTATAATAGAGTATATATTTCAAATTTGAATTTCAGTTTAGCTTTGGATTTGAGTGATCCATTTTTTTAATCTTGACTTGAAGCTTCATTGGAGCACCAAAATCTATATACATATCCAAAAATATGGATTTGCATAACAATTTAGAAAGTTTCGAGTCTCCTGGACCACATACTCAAGGTATTTATTTTGCGTCTTACTCAGTGTCCGTAGTTAGTAAGGTATTGCGGTCACTATGGGATTAGTCGTGGTGCGCGTAAGCTGGCCCGGACACCCTCGTCATAAAAAAAAAAAGAAGCTTTTTCCAACATTTGAGACGACATTGAATGAATCTTAATACACATAGTTTATCATTCGATCGAGAGCTCTTCGGTTCTATTTGGATCTTGAAAATTTTGAGAAAAACCTTGAAATTATTTGTAATTAACTTATTTCATTTTTTTAGTTTGTGAAATTTTATTTCTTTTCATTCCTATTTTTGAGAATCAAACATAAACTTCAAAATTTACGTGTACAAATTTTTACCATATAATGTCATATAATTTCTTTAACAATATATATATATATATATATATATAATTAATTTAGTTGCATTTAGTTTAATCAAAGGTTGATATTTTCTCAAGTTAATTCAGGATGATAGTTCAGATGGTTGGATTTCGGCATACCAAATTTGATATTTCCATTTCGAGTCTCCTGAATTACCTACTTAAGATATTTGCCTTACAGAATGAGGGATTAGTCAAGATGCGTGTAAGCAGGCACGGACACCTTGATCATCAATCAAACTTTAATTCACACATTTGTATCTATTTTATCATATTTTAATTAAATTAATTTCACATCCTTTACACCATAATGGGTCATTAATAACTTCTTAATTTAACTTTCTGATTCTCTGAATTCAAAAAAAAAAAAAAAAGTAATACTGAAAGGATAAAATCATGAGTAATTATTATCCAACAAAAAAATCACCTGTATTCGCGCGTATGTTAAAAAAACCACAAACACCCTACCTGAGAAGGACACCTAGCTGCTACGTAAATATTTAATGTCCAGCTATCGAACCCACCGGCCTCATAAATTTTCCTAAACAGGTGTCAATTCAACCCAGCGAGTCTACAGTAAAACTTTTTTTTTTGTTTTTTTTTTTTGGATAAGCAGATTTAAAGAAGAATTAGACAGCCACCTTATCATCTACAGTAAAAGCTTTCACATGCGGGTACAGGCAATATTCTTTTTTTTATTCAAATATTTATTTCAGTTGGGACTCCGCACATAGATCTAACATAGATAACTCTATTTATAGCCCACATTGCCTTCGTCTTCTGAACCAAACCCCTCTCATCGATCTCTTTGCTTCCTCTTTTTCTTCGTCTGCGTTTGTATCTGAGGGGTTTGCTCGTAGCAATGGCCACGGCTAAGTTTGTCGCCGTTTTGCTTTTGGCACTCCTTGCCATTTCCATGCTTCAGACCATGGTAAGGCTTTTTCGATCTTCTAATAAGGATCCGTTTGGAGAAAATGTAGGAAAAAGAATGAGATCTGCATTTTGAGTCTTGAGATTTCTCTTTTGTTTGGATTTTAGAAAACGAAGAATTTCACTCGATTGAGTTGAACTGCAACTGTTTTTGCTTATTTTTAGTTGAGCTTTTCCCCCCCCTTTTTTTTTTTGGAAATATTAATGATAAAAAGCATGTTACTCGAAATGTTGTTTTCTTTTCTTTTTCAATTTTCTTAGCAACCAAACAATGGATTAACGAAAAATGATAAGAATAAGAGAAATGTAGATGTAGATGTACATATTACGAGACATTTTGACAACATTTTGTGTTCGTATTTTACAGGTTCTGGCGACTGGACACCACAAAAAGGGTGTTGGACACCACAAAGGCAAAGTAAGCTCTCTCTCTCTCTCTCTCTCTTTCGATCTTTCTCTATATATTGATGTAGGTATGGATATATACAGCCATTGTCTGATGTGATCATATTTTGCGATTTCAGAACCAATATGGTCCTGGGAGTCTCAAAAGCTACCGTAAGTACTGATTTTTTGCTCTCATTTGTCTTCTGTTTTCTTTTCTTTTCTCTTCCTCTCTCACTCCTAAGTCATGTCAGGAAAAAAAAAAAATGCTCCTCTTTTGCACTTCCTCATCTAAAAGCTTAATTTAGCATGCATGGTCTAGCTGAGAACGCAAAATGCGCCATGGTGCGTAGTGTCCCTAATTGGGGGGGGGGGGGGGGGGGGGGTTAGGGTCTACTAAATCCCCTCTATACCCTTGAAAACTTTAATAATTTACCAGGTTCTAGGCTACAGTCAAAAGTCAAAATCTGTTTGACTGCATGGTCAAGGGCTCAAGGCTCTTTGAAAGAGGAAAAGTAGCTAAGAGAGAAACAAAAAGATTATCCTTTTTAACCGCTGTCATTATTGTTGTGATGAAATGACCAGAATGCCCATCGGAGTGCTCGAGGAGGTGCGGCCAGACACAGTACCACAAGCCATGTATGTTCTTCTGTCAGAAGTGCTGCAGCAAATGCCTTTGCGTGCCCCCGGGGTATTATGGGAACAAAGCTGTGTGCCCTTGCTACAACAACTGGAAGACCAAGGAAGGAGGACCAAAATGCCCCTGAGACTTATCCTTATTTACCGAATCTTTTATATGTTCCATTTGCTAGCGTACTGCTGCACTAGTACTAACTATATATATGTATTGTCGTGTCTATGACGTGTTTAATTTTTGTTGGTTGGGTGTGATCAATCACACTGTCGCCCCATCAGGGTTTTTACCTGAATGAGAGTGGCTAATCTATTACTTGGATCTTATGTTAAACTTCTTGTTTACCAATATATGATGTTTTATTATATTTAATTATTTATGTATTTGATCTGCTTTTGGTCTATGGATTATGGAAATGGCACTACTGTCCTTCTGAAATCAGAGTTCCTTTTAAGGATTTTATGTCTTTTTGTAGGTTTCAATGTAGATGCTTTTGTTCGGGTTATTTTATCTTGAAAACAGAGGCATTGTTTGGATAACCTTTTTTTTTCTTGTTAAAAGCAAAGAAAGTTGACATGTAAATCTATGAATTGATTTCCCTCTCAACTTCGGATTCAATGAAACGTCTCCACTCTCCATTCGGCCCCGCAGTCAATGTGGGATGGGCAGATTTTTAATTCATTTTTCATAACAATTTCATTAAATTAATGGATTCTTATCAAAATGAAGTATGAGTATAAAAATCGGTGCATTTTCACATCAATTTTATATATTAAAAAAAAAAAAAAACCACTAATTTCTTAAAAATAGAACAACTTTTGAGAACCAATCCATTCATTAGTATCCTGCAAATGCATCAATTTTTGAACTAAAAAAAAAAAAAAAAAGGCATTCTCTATTTTACTAGGGCACTGTTTGGATTTATTTTTTTATAAATACTTATTTATTTTTTTAAAAAAAATTTGCAATATGTAATTTCTTAGAAACCATTTGGATTTATTTTTTATAAGTACTTATTTGTTTTTTTTTTTTTTATTAATTTTATATTTTTAAAATTTTTCTAAAAAATTATATATTGCAAATTTTAAAAAAAACAAATAAGTACTTATAAAAATAAATCCAAACGGTGCCTTAAAAAAATTTTAAAAAAATAAATAAGTATATATAAAAAATAAATCCAAACGGTGCCTAAATTTTCTAATAATTTAGTTTTTGTGACGTTCATGCTCATTGAAAACCTAATCTTATCTAACATATTGAAGCAATAAAGCTAAGGAAGAAACAAAGTCAGTTCTTATTTAGCCGCATTAACTTCCTTAAGGAAGTAGGGAGTTACTTTCTTCCCTTCATTTAGAGCTAGGACGGATTTTAATGGATGGGATTGTAGCTCTCTTCTTTGCTCCTTTAGGTTTAGAGTAAAACAGGATAGATTCTAAAGCTAAGTAGGATAAAGAATATCTTTCTTTTTTTAGCCTTCAGCTTCCCTTCCCTCATTGCCTGTAAGTTCTTTAAGTCACTCGTTGCCTGTAAAGGGTTGTTTGGTAAACTTAAAAATCTGACCAACTGAGGATACATCTGTCTAGTTTTTATTCAGTACTATTAGGTAAGTGTATTTTTTTTACAAATCAATTCAATCTTGTCTAGAAATAAGGCATAAACACAGTTTTTTTTTTCAAACCAGCTGGGAGCTGGTTTACATAAAAACCATACAGCAGAAAGAGATCAGAACTAGACAAAACCAGTTTCCAAATAGGCCCTAAGTTCTTTAAGGTAGCCATCTTGCTTTGCTAGAGATTGGATTTTTTGATGTAAATAAAATTTATAAAAAGAATTTTTGAGTAAATTGAAAAGATGGCAAGATTTTTAGGTAAACAAAACTTATAAAAATAACTTATGGGTAAACACCCCTTAAATTTATAGATTCATCAGTTTCGAAAACCTGCTTCAAGATTTTCTTCATCCTAACCAATTGACATTTAAACATTGCGTATTGTAAAGGTTTATAATAAAATAATGTGAACTTATATATATATATATATATATATATATATATATATATATATATATATATATATATATAATGTTTGGTAGAAAAGTGATTTGATTTGCTTGTATGAACTAATTAAGCCATCGTATTATCAATACCTTAGAAGAGTGCATGTGTTTTATAAGAGGTTTTACCGAGATTCTATAGGTCAAGTATTATTAGGACTACAAACAAGCCAAATTGAAAGTTACGCGAGTTAGATTTGAAATTTTGGCTTATTCAATTTATAAGCGAGTTCAAACAAATCTTTTATCGAATTTATCTTGATCGAGTTTAGTATTATTGAATTTATCAAATCAAATGGTACTTTACTCGAATTTGATTCCAGAAATTAACCGATATAAAAATAAAATTTAAGATTGGCGAATTTCAATAAGTCCAAATAGCTTAAATTAATTGCTTGCCTTAAATATTCTTTTGGAGCTTTCCTAATGACTTTAACTTATTGTCCTTAAAATAATAATAAATTAATAATACAAAACCACCTCAACGAACTTCTCATCCAAAATTGAATATCTCATAAATGCGGCAAACTAATTTACATACATCTCATAAATACATCAAATGATTATGTTATCTGCAATCACCATATATAACTTTACTCGAAAGTCATGAACTAAAGATGTGCCCAAACTCAAAAGGGTGGCGACTCGAGGGCATGCCAATTGACTTTATAACATGGGTATCATCATTTTACATTGCGTAGCGGGGGCCATGGGGTACTCAATTGTATGAGGCTTTTTGCTGCCATTATAACTTCTTCTTTTTTTTTTCTATTAAATTGTCTCCGCACCTTCTCTCTAATTCTCTCCAATTCATGAGTGTGCGCGACCAGGGTCGGATGAGGACGAATGGAGGATAAAACCGTCAACCAATCTGTTCTTGGTGGGTGGCTAATTCTCCCACCCACCTACTTCAATAATCGGTGATGTGGTTAAATATATGGCGGATTTCAACCGAGTTTGGCGGATTGAGCGGGTGAAACATTATTATTTTTTTTTTATAAACACCTTAAGTTTTTAAACTCTTTTTAACAGACAAAAACACATCAAATTCGTATCTAATAATGTAATATTGTGTTATTTAGTAATTAAACTATAATCCAAACAATTTTTCCAATAGTAATAAACTAAAGTGCCAAAATAAATTGCCCTACACAATGGAAGCTGCTACATAATAATAAAGGTTCATTGTCATTAAAAAATATTACAAACTAACATATGGTTTTACATTCAAAATTGAAAGAATATCAAATCAAATAAGTACATATTCAAACTATCATAACAAATATCACTAAAAAAATAAAAAACACTAACTTGCAGCATATCCAATTAAGGGAAAATATAAGGTAGTAATGAAATTTATTTTATATAAATATATTATTTATTTATATATAATTATTTGGCGGGTTTAGGGCGGGTTGTCACCTCTATACCCGTCAACCGAATCAACCTGCCAAAAATTCATCAAATCCACCCAACCCAACCCGTCTAACCATTGTAACCGCGGATTGCAGATGGGATCGGATTTTGCGGGTTTTTGCACACCCCTACTCAAATCCAAGCACCGTGTAAGGGTGGGCATCGCAAAGAGAATTGACATGAACCTTTCACAATTAAATTAATGTTGAGTTCCATTTGACCACTGAATTAGACCACTGTCTCTTTCCCCATTAGGCATTGGGTATAACTCTACACCCATGACTTTCCTTAAACAAGAACCTTAGAGCATCTTCAATACAAAAATCAAATTTGGCATCCCAAAAAGTATTAGTTGATGTCAAATTCTAAGCTCAAAGCCAAATTTGACACTGCATGATGCTATAAAGTCAAATTTGACATCAAGTAGTGTCATTTGGATTTAGAATTTGACATCAATTAGTACTTTTTGGATGCTAAATTTGAGTTTGCATTGGAGATGCTCTTACCTTCTCGAAGCGCCCAGTTTCACTTCTAATAGGCACTTTTTCAGTAACATGCGACTCACTCATTCGATGGCGCCACATCGACAATTGAAGTGATCTAGCGTTTGGAATTAAAACACATTATTGCTGCGTCATTTTGGCCGATTCTCTTTGGTTAACGGCGTGATATTTTATTTTTTATTGATAAAAAAACATGGTAAATAGAATCAGTGAAGAACCCCCTACTACTTGAAATCCTTCTCCGGTCCCTCCGGTGCCAGTGAAGAACCGCAACCCTGGCTTCTCTCTAATGACCACTAAACTTGGTTTAACACTTGGGTTTGATTTTTGCTCAAATTAAACATGAAATTTGTGATCTGGGTTTGATTTAACTTCCTCAAATTGAACTTGCTGGGTTTTATTTTTGGAGTAGATGCTTAGCGTTTGGAGTAGATGCTTTAAGTTCTTCTAATTCTTCAAGCACTACCCTGCTTAGCCCAAGCAAACCTTGTTTGCTTCATCTTCCTTGATTTTCTTCAAACACATGAAAATCGATGAGGACCATGAATAGTTTGTAACTGTATTCATTACTTTAACATTAGATTTCTTTTGGGGCTTCTTGTTTTTGCAATTTCAGCAAGTGAAAAGAGGTTCAACCAACAAAGGATATTGTGCTCTTCGATTTGAGGAAGACAATCGAAAGCAAAGTGGTTGCAAAATTGTAGGGAGAGAGAAATGGGTTTTTGCTGTACTTATCCAAAAAAAAATACACTGTTAACAAAGGAGAATTGGCCAAAACGACAGTACAATAATGTGTTTTAATCCCAAATGCTAGATGCCTCCAGTGAGTGAGCCGCATGGTACTGATAAAGTGCCTATTAGCAGCGAAACCTAACCCCTTTTCCAATTGGTTCAAAAGTGGCGGGAACCAAGATATTTTTTGGTGGTGCGTATTTTTATGAGGGGGACAGCTCCATGCTTACTTTTTTATGAGGGGGATGCGCACTTGTGGAGCCATCAGAACTCATTTTACCGCTGATTTAATTAGGATTTGAAACCACTTTATTACTTGTGGAAGGAGCTGGATGGATCATATGATACACATTTTGATATAATTTTCTTCTTAAAAAAGCATAGCATTAATGTCAAATATCACATTCATTCAACATTAATAACCATTCGATTTTCATATTTATAGACAAAGTTGTTCTTGTCTCTGATCTACTCAATATTTCAAAAGGATGTAAAAAAAAAAGTTAATATTTCTATAAAGTAACGTGTGTGGGAGGAACATATAGTTCAATTTTAATGCTTTCATTTAGGGAGTCCTGATCTTATCAGTTCTACCTCATTTTAACTAAAATCAGCTAAGAATACAAGCACTTGGATTCCCATTCACTTAATGCATGATTCATCTCAAGATTTTAATCCAATGACTTAAGGATATTAGCTGATTTTAATTAAAATGAGGTATCTCTCGTAAGAACATTTTTCTTCATTTAGGTAACGTGTGCTATACAATCTTTTAGCTATGATTTTTGGGTATAAAAACTTCTTATTAGACACTTATGGATCATTTTTCTTATAAAATATAACTCTCATGAAAGAATTATTAAAATTTATATAAAAATCGAAAAATGTTAAGTGCTCAAAAAATTGTTTATGACCACAGTTGATTTTGTGCAAATATTAAGCTTCATATCTTGGCTCTTGTGTTGCTCTGTTTTGTGTTATTTTTCTATCCCAAAAAACAAAGTGAGCCAACTGCAATGTTCAACATCTTTAACGAATTAGAGGATTGAGAGTGAGATTTGCATCCAGGAACAATGTCAGAGAAAAGAAGAACTGTAGTCGGAATAGTGGCTTTAGATGGTGTCCTTTTTGTACCATTTAAGGGCCAGAGACATTTTCAGTGTAACAACTTTGAATTCGATACAGATAATGAATGGAAAACTTATAATTGCAGTATCAATTGTTTAGACTCTGTTTGGATCTTAGGAACAGTTCAAGAAATGATAAGAGAGGGAAAAAAAAAAAAAACCGCTTGAAATGTCAAGGAGAGGAATCCATTTCATATTTTCAATTGTTTAGACTCTGTTTGTTTTTTTGTCAATTTTCCTTGCTCTTTCTTACGACCCAAACAAAAGCTTATACGCATCAAACAAGCATCATTAGACCAGCATTAGAAAATAACAATTTCTTTTCACAAATGACCATATTGAGAGATGTCTGCAAATTCATAATAAAAAACATCATGGTAACTGGAGGCTACGAGCATAAGTGAAAGATATATTATACGCATCATTTATTTATAAACCAAAATGTTTTCCATAAGCAGCAAGAAACTACAACATTCATTTACAGATATTACATTACATACAGCTTAACTTATAAGAAAAAACAACATTATTACTGACCTGCCCTATTAACATATACACCATGTTCATACATACATGTAACTATCAGGTTGTGTAACACACGAAGAGACCGACAGTTAAGATTCATGGGGAGACTCTTCTGATTCTGATGAATCTGATCCAACACTGAACTGCCGACCACGTCTATTTTGTCCTGCCTGTAGCATAATTCCAACTTCTGTGATTTCTAGTTCACCAGCTTCTTCCTGATTTGGTAAAAATATATACACTAGTTGGAAGAAAATATATAGACTGTTAAACCATAAAAAGAGAAAAGGAGCCACTTACAATATGTCGTTGGCATCGGCTGTGCAAAATGGTGGCAGCCCAAATCAAAACACATAATGGCATAAGGAAAACCATAACGCGAACTAGGAGAACCTGTTTGAGTCATTATTGTTCAGTGTAGATTATTATAAAAAAGAGAGAGAAAGAGAGAATCATACAAAGGCATGTAATATATTTTAGGGATGAATTACATATTGTCACGTACAGAGATAATAGAACAAAGATCCTCTCCCTCTTCAGTATCCGCAAGGGTATATGCATGCTTCACGAGCAGAAATACTAAAAACTTAACAGGAAAAAAAATTAATGTAGTTAACTTCGCGAGTGGCAGTTTGAAGATTTGGAAATCTTCAAGTGTTGTATATGCATATAATTACTATAGAAAAATGATATAAAATTTGGAAGAACGTAACAATAGGCAGCAAATAGTAAAATTCTATCTATTTTCTTGTTCTCATTTTTGGCAGTCAATGCATAATCTGTTATGTACAAATTCTGTGTGTTTATAGCTAACATGAGTGATGAGAGTAAATCCTTACAACTAGAACTAAAGAGCGGAGTATTCCAGCTCCAGTGGCATTTGCAGCGGTACATGCATCATATTCCGCATCCAGGAGAAGATCTGATGAAACAGCTGTCCGAAGCCGAGGTGTATCCATGTCCCCACGACCATCAGGAACTGTCCAGCCTTCACTGCAAGACAACTCTAAATACCTAAGAACCAATATAAAGAACTGATGATGGTGAAAACTTCTATCAGTCGGTAACAAGTCCAAATATTAATGTCTATGCATTCAACTACTCAAAAAAAAAAAAAAAAAAAAAAAAAAAAAAAGGAACAATGCCCAAATGGCTGTACTTGGTAAGCGGTAAAGGAGATTTAGAAATGGTTCCATTTCATTAAAAGGTATGAACAACTTATGTAACCATTTTCCAAATTTGCTCGCAGGCAATTTTCCTGGACACAATTTAAATTTCACAAGAAAATCCAAAATCATTGCTTGAAGCCATAACATCAAAGAGAATGGAAAAATACAGAGTGATCAGACTTGCCTGATATCAACGGTAGTATGTCCAGAGTGAAGAGCATTAGATATTGGAGACAAGCGCGTTGGGGCAGTGAAATTAGGTTGGTAAAGCTGCATATTAGAAGCATAAAAAGAGTGGTATTGAAATATTACTGCTTGATTATGACTTGCATGCTATCAGATCATGTAGAACAACAATCTACTCTTCCCAAAAAAGAACAGCAATCTATAATTCTTTCATCGAACAGGTATATGCTGGCAATCTATAATCTATGATAAAGTCACTAGACATACAAATTTTAAAGGAAATTAAATGAGATTTCTTTAATTAACTTGTACATGTACACTTATGTATATATGTATAAAATGTATCGGTTGAGTATATAGACTATTCACTGCCCAACCAAATACACAGAAAGATCAAATGCAACTGTTGCTATAGCAACCTATGAATTCAATCATGCCGATCCATGCCAATATATATGCAAAGTACATCCTATGGATCCAATTCAAACTTTTCCTAGATATGAAAAAGATCGGCTGAAAATCATGCAGACTTTATATTGAACATATAGTAGTGTACAAGAAGAACTAAAATAAAAGGAATACTGTAATTAGATGACTGATAGATATTGCTAATTTAGTGATTATATTTAAGCAGCAGTTATATATGGTATACCTGATGGCAGATTTCACAAGTAGTATCCTTTTTCTCATTGCACCATTGTTGAATGCATTTCCTGTGAGCAAACTAAATAAAGTATGGCTGTCATTTAATCTGAGAAACAAGATTTTAAGAACATGCCATTGAAGATAAACATTAAACAGAATGGTGGACTGGAGAATTGAGATGCAACACCAAGATCCAGTTACCAAAAAAACCTCTTGCCTAATTGTCAAAGATTATCCTTCTAAACAAACTAAATAAATCTGAAGAATTATGATAACTTAGGGAGCTTCTGGTGCCATTTTGGGTATCTTGCTTTGCTCTTTGGACCTTAATTACATTGAACTTTTCATAACTAGAATGCACCAAATACATTTTCTCCAGCCTTTTTCTTCCCTATTTTTGAAGGAAAATAATAATTAAGGATCCCGTAATACAAGACCCCGTAAGTTCATGGGCTACATACCCATAAGTCCCTCACATGAACATTTTATACCACTAAGTTCAAGAATCTTTTTAACATAACAAATAGACAAAAGAATTTAAAAATATGAAGGACCTCATGGTATAAAATTGGACTTCGTAGTATAGAGTTCCAAACTTGGGGACTTTTGGATAATTTTTCCTAAATTTTTTCAAATAGGATGGATCCCACCATGTGGTGGACCCTAGCCCGTATACAAAATCCTATATATGAGATTCCCAGCCTTTTTCTTTCCTTTTTTTTTTTTTTTTTTTTTTTTTTTTTTTTAAGGAAAATGATAAGGATTACAGGACATCCATGTATATTCAAATAGGAGAGGTGGGCCCCTGTCCTTTGACTATACAAATCCCATATACGAGATTCCTAGCATTGTGTTTTTAAAATACTTAAGATACATATATTATGAGGATTTTACAAAGTACCAAACCTTACACGAGATACATTGCAGAAGGAAGTAAAATTGTAATCCAAAGGAAATAAGTGGCTTTTCAGATCAAAATTCATATGGCAATAACACTAATCTCTTTTATGACTAAAAACACATTCATGTTGCATAAATTTATCTTAATTAGCACAAAACAATTAGTGGGAAAAGATAATCATCTTTACCAAAACGAGTAATTAGAGCAGCCAATTCAAGAAAAAATCAACTACTGATTTAAATAATATAAGAGAAACATAGAAAGCCTAAAATAAATTATTAATATGGTGAGTAGACACCCATAATTAGTTTCCCCACACAGTGGAAATTATATGCCCACTTAATAAATGGTCACATAGGTATTGTTGGAGAAATTTAATAAATGGGCACACAGCCATATTTGCATTGCTGGAGAAATTATTCCGCCGGGCATATATATATATATGCCTTCGCAGACGAGTTTGGATTTGCTGTTGATCTGACAGGTGATCAACACCTGTTGATCACCGTTGGATGGCAGGCACGTATGCAAGAAAAGGGGTCCAATGGCTCACATAAGAAAGGCCCAAATCTGGTGTGTTTTGGATCACATGTCAGATCCATGGACCTTTCTTATGTGAGCCATTGGATCCCCTTTCTTGCATACGTGTCGGCCATCCAACGGTGATCAACGGGTGTTGATCATCTGTCAGATCAACAACAAATCCAAACCCTTTGCAAACAACCAGCCCACCCAATATTTTTCCGTATAGCTGGGGAGAAATTAATAGGAAAATCACCAACTCATATTCACGCAATCTCGCAACCCTACAATCCTACAATTTCTCTTCATGATTGTACTTTGAATTGCAAAACTCTTCAATATTGAATAATTTTCATTTCAAAAGTTACAATCATAGTAAGCATCAGAGTTGCTAATATCAGGCGCACCTGATGCATTTTGTATCAAATGTCCTTTTGTAGAGCCACTGGTAGAGATTATTTTGGAAAACTGACCAATGAATTAGATATCCCTATCATGTATGTCATGCTTGCCAAAAATCACAATGATCCAAAGGTTGGTTTCTGAGAAAACCAAATGTGAAAAATTAAAAACATTTTAAAGAACAAAAAAGTCACAGTTTTTCAAAGTTACATTTTTTAAAAACCAACTGTTGGACCTGTGATTTTTGGTAGGCATGACATACATGATATAGGTATCTAATCCAATGACCAATTTTTCAAAATATATTACATAAATGGCTCTACAAGAGGGCACCTGATGGAAGATGCATCAAGTGCACCTGATATTAGCATGTCTTTAGTAAGCATAATACTGCAGGATTGAAAATTCATCACATTCTAGAGAATACTAGCCCCAAAAATCTTGAATCCAAGCTCTCGATTGATTCTTATAAAAAAAAAAAAAAAAGAAAGGAAGGAAAGAAGAATGCTTGAGAATGGCTTCCTTCTTTCTACCATTAAAAACAAATCCTTCCCTTCTACAAAATTTTTAAGCATTTTCCTTTTACTTCCTTGATTTTTCTCATTCTTTCTTGAGAACCGAACGGAGTGAGCATAAAACAAGAGAATTTTTTTTTTTTTTTTCAAATAACTTTGCTACACTTACCTTAATGTATGCAGTAAGACACACTCACGTGATCTCAGCATATGGGTGTGTCTTACTATCTTTAAAATATTAAGGTAAGGATAGACTTTTCCCTCAGGATAATTTTTTTTTTTATGAAATTGTAGTGATCTCCCTCAACAATTACCAGTGTACACTTTGCATCCCTATAATTTTAATTACTATAGTTTTGATTTATGACACTTTTCATCTTTTTATCAGTTGGCCATTTGATTTTTTAACTGAAAAAATAGTGTTAGACCGGTTATGTTTTCATGTAGTATTTATCATAAATTTTTAATAGATTGTTAATGTATCTACAACCATACTCACAAAGGTTTATGATTTTTCTCAATAAATTTTAATTATTATGAATTTTATTTACTTTATGAAAAAATTAATTCATAAAAATTAAAATATATTCATCGACATGCATGTAGATACATTAACAATCATGATATATACGACATGAAAAAATAAGCAGCCTAACAACATTTATCGGTCAAAAAAGCAAATGACTAATTGAAAGAATGGTGAAAAGTATCACAAATCAAAACTATAGGAGATGAATGCATTCGAATTAAAATTACAGGTATGCAAGGTATAAATGAGAATTAGTTGAAGGGGTTAAACTATAATTTCACCCTTCCTTTTTCTACTTGTAATTGAATACATAGACAATACTTGCTTCCTTAAGCATGTGGAGGAGCTCCTCAGTACCACATCTCCTCTTAGTGATGATATAACAACCTCTTTAAACGACATGCGTGCAGTACCACATTTCCTCTCAGTGATGATATGACAACCTCTTTAAACGACATGCGTGCAGTACCACATTTTCTCTCAGGTGATATTTTTTACACTTCTATTGAAAGGATTTAAAGGAGCCACATCCAAACACACACCACAAGCCTATTTAGATACAGCTCCTTTAAATCACCAAAGGAAAAGAGCGTAGAACAAATAGCACGTGAGTGGCATGTGCTACTGTACATGTGTCGCTCAGAGAAGTTGCCACATTGACACTAAAAAGAACTTCTCCACAGGTTTAAGGGGCAAGCATTTTCCGTAAAAATGAAAAACTGACAAGTGACATAAATACAATTTTTTTCAAACCAACTATACATAGATTTATTTAAAACCGGAGCAAATTAAATGATTCAACTTCAATAAATAAATAAGGTACTGTTTGGATTTATTTTTTATAAGTACTTATTTGCTTTTTTAGGCACCGTTTGGATTTATTTTTTATAAGTATTTATTTGCTTTTTAAAATTTTTTCTAAGAAATTATATATTGCAAATTTTTAAAAAAACAAATAAGTACTTATCAAGACCAAATCCAAACGGTGCCTTAAATTTTTCTAAGAAATTATATATTGCAAATTTTTTAAAAAGCAAATAAGTACTTGTGAAAAACAAATCCAAACGGTGCCTAAATAAATGAAAAGGAATTATTTAACAAGAATTCAAAAACAAAATTGCCATAAAAAGTAATTATACCTTCATGCTCCCATTGCAAGCGCAAGGAGCTTCCAGTTTCCCAACAAATTCCTCTTCCTGGCAAATGCGACATTCAGTTTTTGGACCGAACCCGCCCTCTTCTTCATCAGAAAATTCAATTTCGTCAATGCTCCAACCGTCCCTCGTGGCGGAGCTGGACCGCGGCACACTGGGCGCGGAAGGCCCTTTTCCGAAAGCCCTTGCACCAAGCTCCACCTTCCGCATTGAATTCAAGTTTGCAGACGTTATTAGACTGTCCGTACACAGTATTACGTGATCATTCATTTTTCTTTACTCGGACTTTATGTACACAGTATTATGTTTGATCACTTTTTCATTTCACCTCACCTGCACACTGTCATGTCAATATTCAGTATCAGCATTCTGCGTGCAAGAAAATTACTTAATGTTAATGCTCCGCTTGGTTAATTGCTGAGCACTCAACTCAGCCTAGCTAAATCGACTATTCAGCTTAAGTGAACTGAGGGCCTTTTGTTTTTGAGAAAGAAAGACACCCAAAAACAAATGACTCAAAATTTTATTTTCTCTTCTTCTCTTCTGTTTTCTCAGCAACCAAACGGATGGTAACGAAATTATAATAATTAAAAAAAAAAAAAAACCCACATAAAATCGTCAGAAACAAGTAATTTTCAACCCCCCAAAAAATATTCAAGTTTTACGTTCAAAAACACTATTCTTCAAGGTCATACATGCAAACAAAAAACAAGAATTGAAAACAAAAGGAGTTTTATAAACTAAATAATCCCACCATAGGCTGATAGAATCGTATATAGAGCCACCACTCTTGTCTCAGCAAACGAAGACATTGCTGCAACAAAATCTGAAAAACAGAATCAAAATGCCGAACAAAAACATTAAAAGAAGGAGAAAGAAAGAATCAGAAGAATGAAAGCACTTGTGAAAGCGAAATTGCTTTCAATTACTTGGAGAAAGCATGGGAAACAGAAGCAGGTATTTATAGGCTTGAAATAAGAGGGTCGGTGCGGAACCAAGGTCCGAACCTGGGAACCCGAATTAGGCTGGGTAAGGTCGGTCCAAGATTCCAAAATACAATTGGCGAGCGAGGGTTAAGAAGAAACGGAAGGTTTAGGGAGGAGGATACGTGTGATAGAAGAGGTTGGACAGGTAATAGGTAAATTGGACGTATGTTCTTTTTGAAATCTTGGTTTTTGTGTTTTTGTTTTCATTTGTTGCGGTTACAAAGTGTTTTGGGAAGTGTCCTGCGATTTTTTAAGGGGCTATTTGGCAAACTTAAAAATCTAGCCAGCTGAGGACACGTCTGTCTAATTTTTATTCAGTACTATTTGATAAGTGTATTTTTTCTACAAATCAGTTCAATCATGTTCAGAAAATAAGGCATAAACACAATTTTTTTCAAAAGATGGTTTACATAAAAACCATATTGCAGAAAGAGATCAATACTAACCAAAACCGGTTTTCAAAGTTCCCAAACAGGCCCTAAGGGATCGTTTGAGGCCTCTTGTCTTCTTTTGTGAATTTACTATGATGCCCTCGGGCCGATGACTAATAGACTGAACTGATCTGATCCATAGAAAATGGACTGGACTGGACTAAAAATTTTTGTCTAATGGGTCGAATCAATCCGAGTCCGATAATTTAATTTTTTTTTAAAATAGTTTTCATTTTCAGTTTTCAGTTTTCAATTTATCTTAGTGGACCAGTCTAATAGACTGGATTGAACAGGCTTTTTCCTCTTATTGGACAAGTCTGATCCAGTCCGATAGCTTAACCGGTCAAACCCGATTCGACCCGATAACTCGTTAGCACACTTTCTTAATGAACCGGGCCGTCCCGATCCACCCATTTTGACACCACTAGATGTCATTCTTTTTATTATTTTTGTTTTCCATATTTTAAATAATTATAAAATTGTAAAAAAAAAAAAAAATTTATTAGTACGTCATTAAATAAGTTATGTGCGGAAGACCTATGTTGCGCGATTCCATTGAATGTCTCCCTGTATTCAAAAGGCATGCTTCCCCATCTTACCTCGCGATTTTATTCTTGATTTAACAATTTACAAATGGCGTCTGCATATAATCTATTTCAACATATTCTTATAGAAAAATAATGGAACTTTTTAAAAAAAAAATAAAATAATTCATCTAACATAATATTTAATATGGTTATCATACTACTTTGAAGAAATATATTTTAAAATCTCATGTTGTTAATTATTATATCAAGTATACTAATGTGATACTACTATGTCAGATTAAAAAAATAAGAGGTGAAAAATGTACTAAGAAAAATAACTTTGCTCTTCCATTAACAAATACTGAATATAAGAAAATTTTGAAATGATGGGTTATCAAAGCCTATCTAGTTTTATTGGTATATTATCATCATAGAACATGTCTCTTTTAACCAAATTTTGTGAGCATCAATTCTTGATGAATGCTACAAAATTATGCATCATAGAATATTCCGATTTCACCAAAACACTAACATTCAAAATCATGCAATCAATGTCTTTTCTTATTATCATTCTTTTTTTGCCTTGAAGATAAGAAATTTTTCTATTTGAAATGAAAGGGGTTAAGGGTGCGTTTGGTCGCTCCATGTAAATTAAATTATTTCGTTGTGTTTTGTATAGAAATCTATATTTATGAAATAGAACAATTCAAGAAAATGGAAACCATCGTCTTAATTTACAAAAATAAAATAAAATTTTAAAATAGAAGCACTTCATGCATTCCTAAAATTTGATTTTCTAACACTAGTTATGCTAACAAGTTTTAACTTTTTTGGAAAACTCTCTTTCAATACAAAGAAGATGAATTTATACATTTAATAACAATAAATACATTCGATCAATCAAACGTATTATATGAAGATAGTATGAAGATAGTTTTATTAACTTAATCATTTACTAGTTGGCATAGGTCTTTCTTTTATACTTACCCTTTTTCTTCCCTTCTTTCCTCTCTTCCTAAAATAAATTATCAAACAAATGCCCAATTCCACTCAAAGTCTTTATTATATAAATCCTTCCTATTATAGACTTGTAATATCTCCCTAGCTATAATGCACTTTCCTATATATTTAAAAATGTGGGAATGAAAATCTAACATAATATTGACATTCTGAGTTTTCTACACTTATTTTAAATGATGATATTAATGTTAATTAGTTGCGCTAAATTTAAAAAAAAAAATCGAAAGAAAGTATCCGCGTTGTAATAACAGTCGATACCCCTCGGTATTCTTATTATCGAGTCAACTTGTCGTATCTTAAGCTGACAATAGAATCGTTAATTCAACACGCTTGCAATAGAGTTCCGACAAAATTGAACTTTAAAGAAAAACAAGTCGTTAATTTAATACACGTACATTAGAGTCTCGACAAAATTGAACTTTAAAATCAATCATTATAAAGCATCATTTAACTAACTCATTTACCAAAAAGATAAAATAAAAAATAAAAAATAAAAACAATCGTAACCCTAACGCTCCGTTTGGTTCCCTGAAATCATTCTTGGGAGTTGGGAATGCTGGAAGATTCCCTTGTTTGGATGGCCACATTGCTAGGAATATTGCATTCCCATGGGAGATGAATTCCCACCAATAGCCAGCATCTCATTCTCATTTAAAACGTGGGATTGTTAATTCATTCCCATGAATGAGTTTATAATAAAAAATATTTACCAACGTGTCCCTAAAAAATACACACAACTACTTTCAAACATGTCCCTCCCCAATATGTGCATCAATCGACCCACTTCGATGGCTGACCGAAGAAGAAAAGCAACGACATACTTCGTTCACAGTAGCAACCATGGCTTCATCCCGCAGACCCAGATCCGCCACCGTCGCCGTCGTCGTGGAGCTTCATCCTGCAGACCCAAAAAATTTTCAACCGCAGAATAATAATAATAATAATAATAAGCAGCAGCAGCAACCATAGCTTCATCCCCCCGCCAACGTCTTGTTTCTCCATTCAATTTATAGCTGCTGCTTCATCCTCCTGCCGACGTCTTGCTTCTCCATTTAATTTCTTTATATATATGTGTGTGTGTGGAATTTCTGGTGTATAAAATATATTTGTGGGATATATATATATACACACACACACACACACTAATATTTTGTTTTATTTATTTATTTATTTTTTAATATTCTGGTTTTCAGTTTGGGTGCTGAGAAAATGGATGAGAAAACGATACGGGAATGGTTATAATTGAAATTAAACCATTTGACATGTTATTCCCATTACACATTCCTAAACTAACCAAACATCAGCCTAATGTTGGAAAGTGGAAAGTTTGCCATATTCTCATTCCCATGAAATGTGGTTTCTCAGGAATAAGATTTCATTCTAGTGAACCAAACGCAACCTAACTATGATGCATTTCTTTATTATATATATATATGTATATATATAGAGAGAGAGAGAGAGTAATGATCCTACCAGTGCCAGCATTTGCTGAATTTCAAATTCGCAAATACTCTATGGCCGTTAGATCTCACCTTATGGCCAAAATCTAACGACAATAAAGCATTTGTTGAGGACGTTCTTAGGAATGCTTAGAGAATTGTTTCAATATATATCTTATTATATATAAGTCATTTTCTTATGTGGGCGTTTTTACATAAGTCTATGTGAGGACTTTGCTTTTTAACCAATGTAGGATGAATATTTTGAAAAACTAGCTGTTGGAATTAATATTCTTCCTATGTATGACATGCATGTCAAAAATCACAATGATCTAATAGTCAATTTCTACAATACAGACTGTAAAAAACTGTGACAGAGTTTTTCACAGTCTGTCTTTTAGCAACCGACCATTAGATCATTGTGATTTTTGACATGCATGACATACATTGAAAGAATATCTAATTCAACGGTCGGTTTTCCAAAACTCTCATCTTACATTGACTAAAAAACCCAAGTCCTAGGAAGTTCTTGTAAAAAAATTACTCTATAATTGAAAAAACCAAGACTACTAGCAATAGATCTCGAAACCGAGTTGTATCAACCCAAACCCCCACTTGTGCTAGCGCACAGGTGGTGGTTTCTTCAAAACTAGTAAGAAAAAAATTTAAAAAAATAACTTCACAGCTTGATATTAATGGCACACAATTCATTTTCAATCCCATCAAATCATGGTTTGAATCATGTATCTATTACTTAAAATTCAAAATTTCAAATCCAACTATCATGGTATAATTATCGCTCACACCAAAGTTTGAATCATGTTTCACTTTAACGGGCCTGTGTGGGTCATTTTCAATGGATCCCATATTAAATCTGGTTTGATAACTGGCCTGGATTAGGTCCCCTTAGAATCTTGTTCTTGGGCCTCTTGGGCCCAGCGAAGAGCACTCGGAAGTGGAACCATTTTAGACACCAAAGAAATTTACTCCAATTTCTGAGTTAGTTTTGATCAGGGAATCCGGATTTGCTGGTGAGCAGCCTTTTGCTCACTAGGTAGTGAGCAGCCGATAGATTGGCGACACTGCAGCAAGCAAGCCAATCTAAGGGCTGTGCTGCAAAACGTGGAATGCAATGTTGTTTGGAGCAAAAAAAAGGGCATTAACCGGCGTTAACAGGGTTAACGCTTTCAAAAATAAACAGTCCACTATTCAAATTAATAGTCAACTAATTCAATAGCCAAACCAACACTGTCATTCCAAATGACATTGTCATTCCAAACGGAACCAACTCTCTCTCCTTCAACCCACTCTTTCTCCTTCCCCAAACTTTCCTTTCCTCTCTCTCTACTTTCTTTTCCTCTCTCTTCACGATCCATATATCATATTTCTCTCTCTTCACGATTCTCAAGCAGATTAAGCTTCTCTCTCAGATCTCTTCCCTCTCTCTCCTTCACCCAAATTTTTAACATTTGTTTATACTTTTCTCTCTCTCAATCTTCCTATAGTGGTGGCGTTGAAGATAGAGAGCTTTTCACAGCCGTTCGTCCAACAGGCACCAAGATTGCACGCCAAGGTTGATTAAGAATGCAACTGCACTGGAAGAATGCAACTTAAATAAACCCCAAAAACAGAGGAATTAAGAATAGAGCCCAAAAAACATAGAAAAATGCAACTTAAGAGATGGGAGCTTGCATTGGACTTGTTAATGAAAGCTTAAGGGTCGGGGGTGCATCATGTTTTGGATTTCACCATTAGCGAAGCTTGATGCGTTTCACCATTAACAACCTTTGCAACATCGGCACTAATTAATTTTCATTGTTGGGTAGTGTCTTGCATCTACATAAAAGTTCACATAATTTGAACTTGAAAATTTATTTATTTGTTTTTTTACAAAAAGAAAAAGAAAAAGGTCCACATAAAAATCAATGGCCATGAAGGATGGAACACATTAAGCAATCAGATTTGCAGACTCACCCCACCCTTAGGACAAATAGATAAAATCAGATACTCAAAATTAGATGAACATCACCCCTCCCTTAGGACGAATAGATACAATCGGATGGCTCAAAATTAGTTCATCATCTGAAATCATGCAATATGAAGATAAAGGAGGGGGAAAGAAACGTGTTGGAAGCTTTAGAGAGAGAGAGAGACTCAGCTCTGGTACATTAATGCAAAATAAGTGAGAGAGAGAGAGAGAGAGAGAGAAACTCTTGGATCTTAATCAAAACTGTTGGAGGAAAATGAGAGATTTGGGTCTGCAGTTATGGTTTCAAATAAGAGATTAAAGAAATAGACCATAGTCATTTACAAACAGTATGATAGTTTGGCTATTAAATTAGTTGACTATTAATTTGAATAGTCAACTGTTTATTTTTGAAAGTGTTAACCTTGTTAACGCAGGTTAATGCCTTATTTTGCTTCAAACAATATTGCATTCCGCATTTTGCAGTACCGCCCTTAGATTGGCTTGCCTACTGCCGTGTCGCCAATCCGTCAGCTGCTCACTACCTAGTGAGCCAAGGGCTGCTCACCAGCAAATCCGGACTCATCAGGAGGGAGACGTCTTGCACTATCACTGCCGTTGGTCGATTGTGCGTGGTATCGATCATGAACGGCTGTGATGGTGTGGGACATGCGAGATGTCCAGCACCTAATCAAAATTTATTTCTGGATTTGGGGGAGTCCGTGCAAGGTGAACCCGACCCGTACTCACTGAAATTCCATGGAATGTCCTCTTCTGTTTTACTTGTCACGGCTTACGGAGAATCCACATTTTGGAATTTTTCCAGCACAAAGATCAAATTACCTGGGCATGAGGTGCACCTGTGATATCTTTAGGATCAGTTGCAAAATATATTTTGAAAAATCAACCGTTGGATTAAATACCCTTCTTATGAATATCATGTCTACCGAAAATCACAATTATCCAATAGTCCATTTTTGAAAAATATATAATGAAAAGCAAACTTTTTTATCCTTCAAAATATAACCATTTTTTCAGTCAATTTTTTAAAAAACAGACCGCTAGATTATTGTGATTTCTGGCAAACATGACAATCACAAGAGGAGCATTTAATCCAACGGTCAGTTTTTCAAAATATATTCTGTAACTTGCTCTACAAGTGCACCTTATATTGGCATTTCAGCCTATGGATGATATTATGAACTGTTTTAACTATGCACTTGAATTTTATATGATGGTTGGACCATCTAATATTAGCAAAGGCAAGTCTATTTATCTGAGGAAGACGGTATATAAATTGAACATAGATGAGTCTATAAAAAGTAAAGAAGATAAAATTAAAATAAACTAAAATCTTTAGCGTGAAATTGACCTGAACGAGATTTAGATGGGTCCAGGTTTTGATTTCTATGTATAATTGTGAACCTTATGATTGAATGAGAAACATGAACCATATCATAAATAACGCAAGATTGGTCCTTTTTTTTTTCATCTAAATTTGCAATTGTTTGTACATTATAGAGATGGAAACATCATAATCGATACGGTAGCCATTACTAATCTGCATACCCTGTTTTACATACAAAAGGTGCCAAAGCAATTCCAAAGGAAGCTTAGCCATAAGAAGCAGGCTCATGACCTTACCTTTCTGATTGGACAATACATCTCAACCCAATTGTTTTCAAGTTAAAAATGGTGACAATGGCAATTTCCAGTCCCTGTCAAAAGAGACGCCAACCATATACAGACAAATTAAGATCACAAATCAGATATGAGAAATAAGATGACAGGTTACTAGTTTCCCTTCAAAAATTTTCAGAGCAAATATGAAGTTTTTGGTTCGTCTGCCCCCCACCCCGTGTTCCTTTTTACTCTATTGTGAAACTCAATAATTAATCTACGATAACAGTGGGGGGAGATTGAACTGGACGCTGTGCACAAAATCCAGTTACAACCCCACCAATTTTTTAAAAAATAAAAATAAAAAGAAAGAAAAGAAAAGAAAAGAATAAGCCAAGAAACCTCAGCAGCAGCATTGTCCCTAACTCGCCAGCTGCAAAGAATTTTGGAAAGGACGAAACAGATTCAAATCAATTTCATTATCAAATAAAAACACTCTGTGCTTCATAAAGATTGAAAAAAATAATGTGGCACAAGCATATACAAACCACTGGTTATAAGTTATAACTTATAACCCTAACTTCAGATAGACAAAAATGACAAATGCAGGAAATAGGCAGATGAACGAGAGGACATACCAAAAAGACAACATTAGCAAATCTCAAGCTTCTTTCCTAGTTACCCTGTCATTCAAACAATGGAAGAAGAGTTAAAACCAAGATCCTCTACTTATAGAAAAATCTAAAAGAGTTTAAACTGCAGGATGGATTAACTTCTCCAATAATTACCCACAGCATTATGTTATTTAGGATACCGATCTCATTCAAGGTTTTAATCATAGAAATGCAGACACTGCTCAATTTAGTCCTGTTTTACAGGGATGGAAATTTGGTAGGGTGGTAAAAATCGGGGTACTGGTTGGACAACCTGAACCAGATCAGCTTTGTTTATCAATCTATTATATATTCTATTATATAATATATATTATAATTATCTATAACAAGTTTGTGTATAAATCCTTAAATATTTGACATATTACATATTCTTTTCAACATAGTAAAGACAAACCAGGTTGATTTGTTCAAATTCACAACACCAGACCTGATTTTAAAACCAAACAACCCACTATCCAAACCAAGATTCCATACAGGTGCGAACCCGATTTGAAACTGGTCAGGCATGATCAGTCAGTATGTCGAGCCAAGAAATGCTGACTGAAGTGACTGCTGTACTTTCATGGGTCAAGTACCACAAATTTAAAGGATATAGGAGCAAATTGTCACCTGAAACAATAAATTCCCAGGGCTGTTGTGATTTCATGAATGACTGAGGTGGCAAAGTGCAAATAGAGTGCCGCTGAGTTCAGCAAAAGAAAACTATCAGTAACAAACAGTAAAACAAAAGAAGCATATAATGGGAATTTTAAATTAAAAAAACAAATATCGTTAGTTAGAAACTTAAACTTCTAGTTTTTTTTCCCATCTCAGAGATACCGTTCCAAAAACTAAACATGAGAACTACAAAGTCGACTCCAAGTTAGTTGGCCCAACTTGGAGTCAACTCCAAGTTAGAGCACTAAACTTAAAATATGGTATGGTAAAGCCAATAATGTACCATAATTCAGAATACCTTCTTTTCAACCAATAAAGTTCAATAAAATGAGCCAAGTTGATATGCAAGTAGATAACCATAAAATAAAGGATCTGAACATGTCCCAACTCCCACAGAGAAAAAGCAAAAACTCTTGTACCTGTGAATACACAGAATCCAAGAAGAACCAAGCTCTCATCAACTAAAGGAACTCTGCAATAAAATGCAAACAGAAGGAATTCATGAGTAAAAGAAGCATCTTGATTGCTAAGAATAGTTGCAATGACATGTTCATTTATTAAACTATGTAAAAGAAATCAAATTAATGCATACCCATCATTCAGTCTGGCTGTGAGTGCATTAGCAATGGCAAAAGGGAGATACAATAGTGACTGCCCAAAGTAATACTCATAAAAGTTAGTATTCTATACTGCTATCACAAATTTACCTGACAATTATGTAAATCTTGTAATTCTATCTGAAACTTCAGAAGGGGAAAAAACCCATAGATGCCTCTTAAGTTTATTAGTGAAAAGTTGGAAAAATAAAGTTTTACAAATGCAGCCAATTAATTGTACAATGTTGGCAAAAATGTAAAGATATAATGAACCTTCATATGAATCTCCAAAGAAGAGAAAATTTAGTAATATCCTAAGAGGAAAATCTCTTGGGCCCCTTTTTGGTGTTTGGGAAAAGTATACCCTGACAATTTTAATGGAAAACTCCCATTAGTACTGGCTTACAGCACTATGATGAATATAGTATACTGCCAGCCTCGTGCAATGCCCTTCATGGTATAGCTTATCAATATTTCAATCAAAGTGACAGTATGACTGTATGACTCACAACATAACCAACAGCACAGTCACGTTCTGTTTCCTGATCTTTCCATGAAAACAATGAGAACCCATATTGCCAAAAAGTAGAGGCGGCAAATTCTGAGTTGGCCTACCATAAATGAACACATACAGGTCGAACCATCTAGTAAAAAAGTCGAATTGGAATCCACCAAATTCAGGCTACTTATAATTTGGTTGGTTAAGGGTAGGCATCTTTTTGAACCATCTAATAAAACTCAATCCAATATAATAATTATATTTAAAAAATTTATTTGTCAGTTCCTAACTACATCACCGACCTTCCCTGTGATTCCAGACTATCACTGAACTCCCCCAAGGTTTTGGTACTATATGAACACCTCCTCTCCCAATAAGGCGTACCACCTAATCAGTTCAAAAAAACCTTTTGCAATTTAGAAGACAACCAAGACATAAATCAAGGGTTTTTTTAGAAGATTAGTTCCTCTAGGAAGAACCAATAAAAAAATTTCATCATATCCCTTCTAAGATTGTTCTAATCAAGGATATATTGGTTTTTTCGATCTGTTGTAATAATCAATTCTGTAGGGGAGGTAGGTGATATGCCCTTGAAAACACAGGAAAAACCAGTGATATGTCCAAAAAGCTCAACGTTTCTGATACCTTTCCGAAACAAATTTACAGAAGAAAAAAAAAAGTTGGTGAATTGATTTTAGATTGCAAATTTTCAGCTTGATTTTAAAGATGAGTTATTTTCAACTTGATTGATTGCCAGCAGCCCAGCTCTACTGAACATATGTAGAGATGACACAGCTCACAAAAAACACAAGTGGTGAATTTGAATTGATTTTCAGAATGCCAAATAATTCCAGAACTAGTTTGGCCAGAGAATGCTACATACCATGCACATTCCAGTTTTCAAGCCCTTGGGTTCGTCACACAAGTGAGCCAGAATCATCCTTCCCTGTCAAAACAAGCTTTCCCTCAGCAACAAGGAATTTAATTGTCCACCACAATAGCACCCAATGAAGAACTTTTAAGTTTTGCACTTCAACAGTAGCTATAACACAACTGGTTGAAAAAATATAATTGCAGGCAAAAAAAATTCTGACAAAATGAAGAAAAATTTATAGCATACATTACAAAAACAAAAATATGTTATTTGCAATCAAAGGATTTGAGACAGAAACCTTAGCGTGGTCTCATAGCCATTCAAGTTTTGTTCTGGTATATCTTTAATGTTTCATAATATCAAACTGAATCCTACTGTGTCAATTTTACGAACAGTTAGTTCCAATTTCTATGCTGTCATGTGAAGACACATGTTTAGGTGGTACATAGTATGATAGTATATTACCAAACTGAATTATATGCAAGTAGTTAGGATACATGGGCACAGTTCAACAGCAATAGACTAATGGTGAAATTCATAAGCTTTATTAGCTGCATTCAATGATGATACCCATGAATATTTTAATAGGTGTGTCACAAACCCAAGACACATGAGTCCATCGATTAATTGGACCTTTGTTCCATGTTTTATAAAAAGAGCCCATAATATAGTTAATATGACATTTATGGTCCACAAATCAAACCTATATTTCATCATTCACGTATGAAGATGCCCAACTCAATCTTCAACTCAATTACATTATCAAAGAAATAGCCCTTCTGTTTGTCTTCTTACTTCAATATACTATAACAATGCTGAAAGATTTCCTAGCAAACTACAGATTTTAGTACACAAAAGCACTCAAGCAGTATCACTCATGTAGTCATGTCACAAACAGCTTTCGATGTTTTGCCTACCAGCACCCAGTCTTAACTCTTAAAAAGCAAGGAAAAGCAATGATTTATCATCTCAATAGAACATTTTCTTTATAAGAAATGAAATTTATTAGAAGAACAAGAGTACATGCTTTTTATCTTTACTCCCTGCCAATTTTAAAGACACAGACATTTGGCACCAGGAATCTAAAAGTAATCTGTCAAGGACAAGACTGGAAAAATTTATTGAAGCACAGGCACTAGCCTCTTGCATTTAGTCAAACTCAAAAGTTTACAACAGGAACAAAGTTAAATGCACAAAGAAATTAAAACTTAGCTTAAAAGTGGTTTTAGGTATTGTTTGATAATCAATACATTTTGATATTACAAGGGTCCAAAGCTAGACCAACCCCCCCAGAACGAAGGAACTTAGAAAAATTGGTTGGCCTGAAATGATACTAGTTCGTATAGTTGGTCTTAATATGATAACATGGTAATGATGTTATTAATTATAACCTTTCGCAAGTAAGCACCATGCATCAAAATGTACATTATTACAATATTATTGGCGCAAGATGACACTTCTTAACATATACATAAATAGTTAACAGAAACCACCATCAAAACCACTGCAACTATTGCTGTCAAGCCATGGAGAGTATATCGTTTCAAGTAACACTCGCCAACAAGATATAAGATGCTGTCCCATGTAGAATGTACTTTCAGCAGGTGACTATGAAAATGCCGTATTACAGGAGTGCTTCAAAAAAGTATCAAGTAAAAGAGAAGAAGCTTCAAAAAAGTATCAAGTAAAAGAGAAGAAGCACTAAAGACCTGTTCTTGCCAAAAGGAGCAGATTAGGTGTGGCAAAGGATGTACCTATTTTTTTTTTTTT